>CAKAJE020001851.1:0-21588 GCA_916610135.2 Macropis europaea
CTTTAAGATGCCGCCTAGCCCAGTACGCTATCTGAAATAGGAACGACGTAAATTGAACAAATGTGAGAGAATTTCGCTGAATTCTTATATTAACCATAATATAAAATGATCTAATGGGGTCTCTGTTTGCCCTACCCTAGAAGTTTAATAGTGCATTTTACTCGCCATTCCGCGCGCTTTAAGTTGCCGCCTAGCCCAGTATGCTATCTGAAATAGGAGCGACGTAAATTGAACAAATGTGATAGAATTTTTCTGAATTCTTAAATTAACCATAATATGAAATGACCTAATCAGGTCTCTGTTTGCCCTACCCTAGAAGTTTAATAGTGCATTTTACTCGCCATTTCTTGCGTTTTGAGATGCCGCTTAGCCCAATACGCTATCTGAAATATCAGCGACGTAAATTGAACAAATGTGAGAGAATTTCGCTGAATTCTTAAATTAACCATAATATAAAATGATCTAATGGGGTCTCTGTTTGCCCTACCCTAGAAGTTTAATAGTGCATTTTACTCGCCCTTCCACGCGCTTTAAGATGCCGCCTAGCCCAGTACACTATCTGAAATAGGAGCGACGTATGTTGAACAAATGTGATAGAATTTTGCTGAATTCTTAAATTAACCATAATATAAAATGATCTAATCTGGTCTCTGATTGCCCTACCCTAGAAGTTTAATAGTGCATTTTACTCGCCATTTCATGCGCTTTGAGATGCCGCTTAGAGCAATACGCTATCTGAAATAGGAGCGACGTAAATTAAACAAATGTGATAGAATTTCGCTGAATCCTTATATTAACCAAAATATAAAATGATCTAATCGGGTCTCTGATTGCCCTATCATAGATGTTTAAGAGTGCATTTTACTCGCCATTCCACGCGCTTTGAGATGCCGCCTAGCCCAGTACGCTATCTGAAATAGGAGCGACGTAAGTTGAACAAATGTGATAGAATTACGCTGAATTCTTATATTAACCGTAATATAAAATGGTCTAATCGGATCTCCGTTTGCCTTATCCTAGAAGTTTATTAGTGCATTTTACTCGTCATTCCATGCGCTTTGAGATGCCGCTTAGCCCAATACGCTATGTGAAATAGGAGCGATGTAAATTGAACAAATGTGATAGAATTTTGCTGAATTCTTAAATTGACCATAATATAAAATGATGTAATCGGGTCTCTGTTCGCCCTACCCAAGAAGTTTTATAGTGCATTTCTCTCGTCATTTCATGCGCTTTGAGATGCCGCTTAGCCCAATAGCTATCTGAAATAGGAGCGACGTAAATTGAACAAATGTGATAGAATTTCCCTGAAATCTTATATTAAACAAAATATAAAATGATCTAAACGGGACTCTGATTGCCCTATCATAGAAGTTTAGTAGTGCATTTTACTCGCCCTTCCACGCGCTTTAAGATGCCGCCTAGCCCAGTACACTATCTGAAATAGGAGCTACGTAACTTGAACAAATGTGACAGAATTACGCTGAATTCTTATATTAACCGTAATATAAAATGATCTAATCGGGTCTCTGTTTGCCTTATCCTAGAAGTTTAATAGTGCATTTTATTCGCCATTTCATGCGCTTTGAGATGCCGCTTAGCCCAATAAGCTATCTGAAATAGGAGCGACGTAAATTGAACAAATGTGATAGAATTTCGCTGAATCCTTTTATTTACCATAATGTTAAATGATCTAATCGGGTCTCTGTTCGCCCTAGCGTAGAAGCTTAATAGTGCATTTTATTCGTCATTTCATGCGCTTTGAGATGCCGCTTAGCCCAATACGCTATCTGAAATAGGAGCGACGTAAATTGAACAAATGTGATAGAATTTCGCTGAATTCTTATATTAACCAAAATATAAAATGATCTAATCGGGTCTCTGATTGCCCTAACCTAGAAGGTTAATAGTGCATTTCACTCGCCATTTCATGCGCTTTGAGATGCCGCTTAGCCCAATACGCTATCTGACATAGGAGCGACGTAAATTGAACAAATGTGATAGAATTTCGCTGAATTCTTAAATTAACCATAATATAAAATGATCGAATCGGGTCTCTGTTTGCCCTACCCTAGAAGTTTAATAGTTCATTTTACTTGCCATTTCTTGCGCTTTGAGATGCCGCTTAGCCCAATAAGCTATCTGAAATAGGAGCGACGTAAATTGACCAAATGTGATAGAACTTCGCTGAATTCTTATATAACCAAAATATAAAATGATCTAATCGGGTCTCTGATTGCCCTATCATAGAAGTTTAATAGTGAATTTTACTCGCCATTCCACTCGCTTTAAGATGCCACTTAGCCCAATACGCTATCAGCAATAGCAGCGACGTAATTTGAACAAATGTGATAGAATCTCGCTGAATTCTTAAATTAACCATAATATAAAATGATCTAATCGGGTCTCTGTTTGCCCTACCCTAGAAGTTTAACAGTGCATTTTACTCGCCATTTCATGCGCTTTGAGATGCCGCTTAGCCCAATACGCTATCTGAAATAGGAGCGACGTAAATTGAACAAACGTGATAGAATTTCCCTAAATATTTGTATTAACCTTAATGTAAAATGATCTAATCGGGTCTCTGCTTGCCCTACCCTAGAAGTTTAACAGTGCATTTTACTCGCCATTTCATGCTCTTTGAGATGCCGCTTAGCCCAATACGCTATCTGAAATAGGAGCGACGTAAATTGAACAAATGTGATAGAATTTCGCTGAATTCTTATATTAACCAAAATATAAAATGATCTAATCTGGTCTCTGTTCGCCCTAGCCTAGAAGTTTAATAGTGGATTTTACTCGGCATTCCACGCGCTTTAAGATGCCGCCTAGCCCAGTACGCAATCTGAAATGGGAGCGACCTAAAATGAACGAATGTGATAGAATTTTGCTGAATTCTTAAATTAACCATAATATAAAATGATCTAATCGGGTCTCTGCTTGCGCTACCCTAGAAGTTTAATAGTGCATTTTAGTCGCCATTTCATGCGCTTTGAGATGCCGCATCGCCCAATACGCTATCTGCAACATGAGCGACGTAAATTGAACAAATGTGATAGAATTTCGCTGAATTCTTAAATTAACCATAATATAAAATGATCTACTCGGGTCTCTGTTTGCCCTACCCTAGAAGTTTAATAGTACATTTTACTCGCCATTTCTTGCGCTTTGAGATGCCGCTTAGCCCAATACGCTATCTGAAATATCAGCGGCGTAAATTGAACAAATGTGAGAGCATCTCGCTGAATTCTTATATTAACCTTAATGTAAATTGATCTAATCGGGTCTCTGATTGCCCTATCATAGAAGTTTAATAGTGCATTTTGCTCGCCATTCCACGCGCTTTAAGTTGCCGCCTAGCCCAGTACGCTATCTGAAATAGGAGCTACGTAAGTTGAACAAATGTGACAGAATTACGCTGAATTCTTATATTAACCGTAATATAAAATCATCTAATCGGGTCTCTGTTTGCCCTACCCTAGAAGTTTAATAGTGCATTTCACTCGCCATTTCATGCGCTTTGAGATGCCGCTGAGCCCAATACGCTATCTGAAATAGGAGCGACGTAAATAGAACAATTGTGATAGAATTTCCCTGAAATCTTATAGTAAACAAAATATAAAATGATCTAATCGGATCTCTGATTGCCCTATCATAGAAGTTTAATAGTGCATTTTACTCGCCATTCCGCGCGCTTTAAGTTGCCGCCTAGCCCAGTATGCTATCTGAAATAGGAACGACGTAAATTGAACAAATGTGATAGAATTTTGCTGAATCCTTAAATTAACCATAATATAAAATGATCTAATCGGGTCTCTGATTGCCCTACCCTAGAAGTTTAATAGCGCATTTTACTCAGCATTTCATGCGCTTTGAGATGCCGCTTATCCCAATACGCTATCTGAAATAGGAGCGACGTAAATTAAACAAATGTGATAGAATTTCGCTGAATTCTTATATTAACCTTAATGTAAAATGATCTAATCGGGTCTTTGTTCGCCCTACCCAAGAAGTTTAATAGTGCATTTCACTCGTCAATTCATGCGCTTTGCGATGCCGCTTAGCCCAATAAGCTATCTGAAATTGGAGCGACGTAAATTGAACAAATGTGATAGAATTTCGCTGAATTCTTATATTAACCAAAATATAAAATGATCTAATCGGGTCTCTGTTTGCCCTATCATAGAAGATTAAGAGTGCATTTTGCTCGCCATTCCACGCGCTTTAAGATGCCGCCTAGCCCAGTACGCCATCTGAAATAGGAGCGACGTAAGTTGAACAAATGTGATAGAATCACGCTGAATTCTTAAATTAACCGTAGTATAAAATGATCTAATCGGGTCTCTGATTGCCTTATCCTAGAAGTTTAATAGTGCATTTTACTGGCCATTTCATGCGCATTGAGATGCCGCTTAGCCCAATACGCTATCTGAAATAGGAGCGATGTAAATTGAACAAATGTGATAGAATTTCGCTGAATTCTTAAATTAACCACAATATAAAATGATCTAAACGGGACTCTGATTGCCCTATCATAGAAGTTTAGTAGTGCATTTTACTCGCCCTTCCACGCGCTTTAAGATGCCGCATAGCCCAGTACACTATCTGAAATAGGAGCGACGTATGTTGAACAAATGTGATAGAATTTCGCTGAATTCTTAAATTAACCGTAGTATAAAATGATCTAATCGGGTCTCTGATTGCCCTATCATAGAAGTTTAATAGTGCATTTTACTCGCCATTCCGCGCGCTTTAAGTTGCCGCCTAGCCCAGTATGCTATCTGAAATATCAGCGACGTAAATTGAACAAATGTGAGAGAATCTCGCTGAATTCTTGTATTAACCTTAATGTAAAATGATCTAATCGGGTCTCTGTTCGCCCTACCCTAGAAGATTAATAGTGCATTTCACTCGACATTTCATGCGCTTTGAGATGCCGCTGAGCCCAATAAGCTATCTGAAATAGGAGCCACGTAAATTGAACGAATGTGATAGAATTTTTCTGAATTCTTAAATAAACCATAATATGAAATGATCTAATGGGGTCTCTGTTTGCCTTACCCTAGAAGTTTAACAGTGCATTTCACTCGTCATTTCATGCGCTTTGCGATGCCGCTTAGCCCAATATGCTATCTGAAATAGGAGCGACGTAAATTGAACAAATGTGATAGAATTTCGCTGAATTCTTATATTAACCAAAATATAAAATGATCTAATCGGGTCTCTGATTGCCCTATCATAGAAGATTAAGAGTGCATTTTGCTCGCCATTCCACGCGCTTTAAGATGCCGTCTAGCCCAGTACGCTATCTGAAATAGGAGCGACGTAAGTTGAACAAATGTGATAGAATCACGCTGAATTCTTATATTAACCGTAATATGAAATGGTCTAATCGGGTCTCCGTTTGCCTTATCCTAGAAGTTTAATAGTCCATTTTACTGGCCATTTCATGCGCATTGAGATGCCGCTTAGCCCAATACGCTATCTGAAATAGGAGCGATGTAAATTGAACAAATGTGATAGAATTTCGCTGAATTCTTAAATTAACCATAATATAAAATGAACTAATCGGGTCTCTGATTGCCCTATCATAGAAGTTTAATAGTGCATTTTACTCGCCATTCCGCGCGCTTTAAGTTGCCGCCTAGCCCAGTATGCTATCTGAAATATCAGCGACGTAAATTGAACAAATGTGAGAGAATTTCGCTGAATTCTTAAATTAACCATAATATAAAATGATCTAATGTGGTCTCTGTTTGCCCTACCCTAGAAGTTTAATAGTGCATTTTACTCGCCATTTCCTGCGCTTTGAGATGCCGCTTAGCACAAGTCGCTATCTGAAATAGGAGCGATGTAAATTGAACAAATGTGATAGAATTTCGCTGAATTCTTATATTAACCTTAATGTAAAATGATCTAATCGGGTCTTTGTTCGCCCTACCCAAGAAGTTTAATAGTGCATTTCACTCGTCAGTTCATGCGCTTTGAGATGCCGCTTAGCCCAATAAGCTATCTGAAATAGGAGCGACGTAAATTGAACAAATGTGATAGAATTTCGCTGAATTCTTATATTAACCAAAATATGAAATGATCTAATCGGGTCTCTGATTGCCCTATCATAGAAGTTTAATAGTGCATTTTACTCGCCATTACACACGCTTTAAGATGCCGCCTAGCCCAGTACGCTATCTGAAATAGGAACGACGTAAATTGAACAAATGTGAGAGAATTTCGCTGAATTCTTAAATTCACCATAATATAAAATGATCTAATGGGGTCTCTGTTTGCCCTACCCTAGAAGTTTAATAGTGCATTTTACTCGCCATTCCGCGCGCTTTAAGTTGCCGCCTAGCCCAGTATGCTATCTGAAATAGGAGCGACGTAAATTGAACAAATGTGATAGAATTTTTCTGAATTCTTAAATTAACCATAATATGAAATGACCTAATCAGGTCTCTGTTTGCCCTACCCTAGAAGTTTAATAGTGCATTTTACTCGCCATTTCTTGCGTTTTGAGATGCCGCTTAGCCCAATACGCTATCTGAAATATCAGCGACGTAAATTGAACAAATGTGAGAGAATTTCGCTGAATTCTTAAATTAACCATAATATAAAATGATCTAATGGGGTCTCTGTTTGCCCTACCCTAGAAGTTTAATAGTGCATTTTACTCGCCCTTCCACGCGCTTTAAGATGCCGCCTAGCCCAGTACACTATCTGAAATAGGAGCGACGTATGTTGAACAAATGTGATAGAATTTTGCTGAATTCTTAAATTAACCATAATATAAAATGATCTAATCTGGTCTCTGATTGCCCTACCCTAGAAGTTTAATAGTGCATTTTACTCGCCATTTCATGCGCTTTGAGATGCCGCTTAGAGCAATACGCTATCTGAAATAGGAGCGACGTAAATTAAACAAATGTGATAGAATTTCGCTGAATCCTTATATTAACCAAAATATAAAATGATCTAATCGGGTCTCTGATTGCCCTATCATAGATGTTTAAGAGTGCATTTTACTCGCCATTCCACGCGCTTTGAGATGCCGCCTAGCCCAGTACGCTATCTGAAATAGGAGCGACGTAAGTTGAACAAATGTGATAGAATTACGCTGAATTCTTATATTAACCGTAATATAAAATGGTCTAATCGGATCTCCGTTTGCCTTATCCTAGAAGTTTATTAGTGCATTTTACTCGTCATTCCATGCGCTTTGAGATGCCGCTTAGCCCAATACGCTATGTGAAATAGGAGCGATGTAAATTGAACAAATGTGATAGAATTTTGCTGAATTCTTAAATTGACCATAATATAAAATGATGTAATCGGGTCTCTGTTCGCCCTACCCAAGAAGTTTTATAGTGCATTTCTCTCGTCATTTCATGCGCTTTGAGATGCCGCTTAGCCCAATAGCTATCTGAAATAGGAGCGACGTAAATTGAACAAATGTGATAGAATTTCCCTGAAATCTTATATTAAACAAAATATAAAATGATCTAAACGGGACTCTGATTGCCCTATCATAGAAGTTTAGTAGTGCATTTTACTCGCCCTTCCACGCGCTTTAAGATGCCGCCTAGCCCAGTACACTATCTGAAATAGGAGCTACGTAACTTGAACAAATGTGACAGAATTACGCTGAATTCTTATATTAACCGTAATATAAAATGATCTAATCGGGTCTCTGTTTGCCTTATCCTAGAAGTTTAATAGTGCATTTTATTCGCCATTTCATGTGCTTTGAGATGCCGCTTAGCCCAATAAGCTATCTGAAATAGGAGCGACGTAAATTGAACAAATGTGATAGAATTTCGCTGAATCCTTTTATTTACCATAATGTTAAATGATCTAATCGGGTCTCTGTTCGCCCTAGCGTAGAAGCTTAATAGTGCATTTTATTCGTCATTTCATGCGCTTTGAGATGCCGCTTAGCCCAATACGCTATCTGAAATAGGAGCGACGTAAATTGAACAAATGTGATAGAATTTCGCTGAATTCTTATATTAACCAAAATATAAAATGATCTAATGGGGTCTCTGATTGCCCTAACCTAGAAGGTTAATAGTGCATTTCACTCGCCATTTCATGCGCTTTGAGATGCCGCTTAGCCCAATACGCTATCTGACATAGGAGCGACGTAAATTGAACAAATGTGATAGAATTTCGCTGAATTCTTAAATTAACCATAATATAAAATGATCGAATCGGGTCTCTGTTTGCCCTACCCTAGAAGTTTAATAGTTCATTTTACTTGCCATTTCTTGCGCTTTGAGATGCCGCTTAGCCCAATAAGCTATCTGAAATAGGAGCGACGTAAATTGACCAAATGTGATAGAACTTCGCTGAATTCTTATATAACCAAAATATAAAATGATCTAATCGGGTCTCTGATTGCCCTATCATAGAAGTTTAATAGTGAATTTTACTCGCCATTCCACTCGCTTTAAGATGCCACTTAGCCCAATACGCTATCAGCAATAGCAGCGACGTAATTTTAACAAATGTGATAGAATCTCGCTGAATTCTTAAATTAACCATAATATAAAATGATCTAATCGGGTCTCTGTTTGCCCTACCCTAGAAGTTTAACAGTGCATTTTACTCGCCATTTCATGCGCTTTGAGATGCCGCTTAGCCCAATACGCTATCTGAAATAGGAGCGACGTAAATTGAACAAACGTGATAGAATTTCCCTGAATATTTGTATTAACCTTAATGTAAAATGATCTAATCGGGTCTCTGCTTGCCCTACCCTAGAAGTTTAACAGTGCATTTTACTCGCCATTTCATGCTCTTTGAGATGCCGCTTAGCCCAATACGCTATCTGAAATAGGAGCGACGTAAATTGAACAAATGTGATAGAATTTCGCTGAATTCTTATATTAACCAAAATATAAAATGATCTAATCTGGTCTCTGTTCGCCCTAGCCTAGAAGTTTAATAGTGGATTTTACTCGGCATTCCACGCGCTTTAAGATGCCGCCTAGCCCAGTACGCAATCTGAAATGGGAGCGACCTAAAATGAACGAATGTGATAGAATTTTGCTGAATTCTTAAATTAACCATAATATAAAATGATCTAATCGGGTCTCTGCTTGCGCTACCCTAGAAGTTTAATAGTGCATTTTAGTCGCCATTTCATGCGCTTTGAGATGCCGCATCGCCCAATACGCTATCTGCAACATGAGCGACGTAAATTGAACAAATGTGATAGAATTTCGCTGAATTCTTAAATTAACCATAATATAAAATGATCTACTCGGGTCTCTGTTTGCCCTACCCTAGAAGTTTAATAGTACATTTTACTCGCCATTTCTTGCGCTTTGAGATGCCGCTTTGCCCAATACGCTATCTGAAATATCAGCGGCGTAAATTGAACAAATGTGAGAGCATCTCGCTGAATTCTTATATTAACCTTAATGTAAATTGATCTAATCGGGTCTCTGATTGCCCTATCATAGAAGTTTAATAGTGCATTTTGCTCGCCATTCCACGCGCTGTAAGTTGCCGCCTAGCCCAGTACGCTATCTGAAATAGGAGCTACGTAAGTTGAACAAATGTGACAGAATTACGCTGAATTCTTATATTAACCGTAATATAAAATCATCTAATCGGGTCTCTGTTTGCCCTACCCTAGAAGTTTAATAGTGCATTTCACTCGCCATTTCATGCGCTTTGAGATGCCGCTGAGCCCAATACGCTATCTGAAATAGGAGCGACGTAAATAGAACAATTGTGATAGAATTTCCCTGAAATCTTATAGTAAACAAAATATAAAATGATCTATTCGGAACTCTGATTGCCCTATCATAGAAGTTTAGTAGTGCATTTTACTCGCCATTCCGCGCGCTTTAAGTTGCCGCCTAGCCCAGTATGCTATCTGAAATAGGAACGACGTAAATTGAACAAATGTGATAGAATTTTGCTGAATCCTTAAATTAACCATAATATAAAATGATCTAATCGGGTCTCTGATTGCCCTACCCTAGAAGTTTAATAGCGCATTTTACTCAGCATTTCATGCGCTTTGAGATGCCGCTTATCCCAATACGCTATCTGAAATAGGAGCGACGTAAATTAAACAAATGTGATAGAATTTCGCTGAATTCTTATATTAACCTTAATGTAAAATGATCTAATCGGGTCTTTGTTCGCCCTACCCAAGAAGTTTAATAGTGCATTTCACTCGTCAATTCATGCGCTTTGCGATGCCGCTTAGCCCAATAAGCTATCTGAAATTGGAGCGACGTAAATTGAACAAATGTGATAGAATTTCGCTGAATTCTTATATTAACCAAAATATAAAATGATCTAATCGGGTCTCTGTTTGCCCTATCATAGAAGATTAAGAGTGCATTTTGCTCGCCATTCCACGCGCTTTAAGATGCCGCCTAGCCCAGTACGCCATCTGAAATAGGGGCGACGTAAGTTGAACAAATGTGATAGAATCACGCTGAATTCTTAAATTAACCGTAGTATAAAATGATCTAATCGGGTCTCTGATTGCCTTATCCTAGAAGTTTAATAGTGCATTTTACTGGCCATTTCATGCGCATTGAGATGCCGCTTAGCCCAATACGCTATCTGAAATAGGAGCGATGTAAATTGAACAAATGTGATAGAATTTCGCTGAATTCTTAAATTAACCACAATATAAAATGATCTAAACGGGACTCTGATTGCCCTATCATAGAAGTTTAGTAGTGCATTTTACTCGCCCTTCCACGCGCTTTAAGATGCCGCATAGCCCAGTACACTATCTGAAATAGGAGCGACGTATGTTGAACAAATGTGATAGAATTTCGCTGAATTCTTAAATTAACCGTAGTATAAAATGATCTAATCGGGTCTCTGATTGCCCTATCATAGAAGTTTAATAGTGCATTTTACTCGCCATTCCGCGCGCTTTAAGTTGCCGCCTAGCCCAGTATGCTATCTGAAATATCAGCGACGTAAATTGAACAAATGTGAGAGAATCTCGCTGAATTCTTGTATTAACCTTAATGTAAAATGATCTAATCGGGTCTCTGTTCGCCCTACCCTAGAAGATTAATAGTGCATTTCACTCGACATTTCATGCGCTTTGAGATGCCGCTGAGCCCAATAAGCTATCTGAAATAGGAGCCACGTAAATTGAACGAATGTGATAGAATTTTTCTGAATTCTTAAATAAACCATAATATGAAATGATCTAATGGGGTCTCTGTTTGCCTTACCCTAGAAGTTTAACAGTGCATTTCACTCGTCATTTCATGCGCTTTGCGATGCCGCTTAGCCCAATATGCTATCTGAAATAGGAGCGACGTAAATTGAACAAATGTGATAGAATTTCGCTGAATTCTTATATTAACCAAAATATAAAATGATCTAATCGGGTCTCTGATTGCCCTATCATAGAAGATTAAGAGTGCATTTTGCTCGCCATTCCACGCGCTTTAAGATGCCGCCTAGCCCAGTACGCTATCTGAAATAGGAGCGACGTAAGTTGAACAAATGTGATAGAATCACGCTGAATTCTTATATTAACCGTAATATGAAATGGTCTAATCGGGTCTCCGTTTGCCTTATCTTAGAAGTTTAATAGTGCATTTTACTGGCCATTTCATGCGCATTGAGATGCCGCTTAGCCCAATACGCTATCTGAAATAGGAGCGATGTAAATTGAACAAATGTGATAGAATTTCGCTGAATTCTTATATTAACCTTAATGTAAAATGATCTAATCGAGTCTTTGTTCGCCCTACCCTAGAAGTTTAATAGTGCATTTTACTCGCCACTTCATGCGCTTTGAGATGCCGGTTAGCCCAATAAGCTATCTGAAATAGGAGCGACGTAAATTGAACAAATGTGATAGAATTTCGCTGAATTCTTATATTAACCAAAATATAAAATGATCTAATCGGGTCTCTGATTGCCCTATCATAGAAGTTTAATAGTGCATTTTACTCGTCATTCCACGCGCTTTAAGATGCAGCCTAGCCCAGTACGCTATCTGAAATAGGAGCGACGTAAATTGAACAAATGTGATAGAATGTTGCTGAATTCTTAAATTAACCATAATATAAAATGATGTAATCGGGTCTCTGTTCGCCCTACCCAAGAAGTTTAATAGTGCATTTTACTCGTCAATTCATGCGCTTTGCGATGCCGCTTAGCCCAATGAGCTATCTGAAATTGGAGCGACGTAAATTGAACAAATGTGATAGAATTTCGCTGAATTCTTATATTAACCAAAATATAAAATGATCTAATCGGGTCTCTGATTGCCCTATCATAGAAGTTTAACAGTGCATTTTACTCGCCATTCCACGCGCTTTAAGTTGCCGCCTAGCCCAGCACGCTATCTGAAATAGGAGCTACGTAAGTTGAACAAATGTCACCGAATTACGCTGAATTCTTATATTAACCGTAATATAAAATGATCTAATCGGGTCTCTGTTTGCCTTATCCTAGAAGTTTAATAGTGCATTTTACTCGCCATTCCTTGCGCTTTGAGATGCCGCTTAGCACAAGTCGCTATCTGAAATAGGAGCGATGTAAATTGAACAAATGTGATAGAATTACGCTGAATCCTTATATTAACCAAAATATAAAATGATCTAATCGGGTCTCTGACTGCCCTATTATAGAAGTTTAATAGTGCATTTTACTCGCCATTCCACGCGCTTTAAGGTGCCGCCTAGCCCAGTATGCTATCTGAAATAGGAACGACGTAAATTGAACAAGTGTGATAGAATTTTGCTGAATTCTTAAATTAACCATAATATAAAATGATCTAATCTGGTCTCTGATTGCCCTACCCTAGAAGTTTAATAGTGCATTTTACTCGCCATTTCATGCGCTTTGAGATGCCGCTTAGAGCAATACGCTATCTGAAATAGGAGCGACGTAAATTAAACAAATGTGATAGAATTACGCTGAATTCTTATATTAACCGTAATATAAAATGGTCTAATCGGATCTCCGTTTGCCTTATCCTAGAAGTTTATTAGTGCATTTTACTCGTCATTCCATGCGCTTTGAGATGCCGCTTAGCCCAATACGCTATCTGAAATAGGAGCGATGTAAATTGAACAAATGTGATAGAATTTTGCTGAATTCTTAAATTGACCATAATATAAAATGATGTAATCGGGTCTCTGTTCGCCCTACCCAAGAAGTTTTATAGTGCATTTCTCTCGTCATTTCATGCGCTTTGAGATGCCGCTTAGCCCAATAGCTATCTGAAATAGGAGCGACGTAAATTGAACAAATGTGATAGAATATCCCTGAAATCTTATATTAAAGAAAATATAAAATGATCTAAACGGGACTCTGATTGCCCTATCATAGACGTTTAGTAGTGCATTTTACTCGCCCTTCCACGCGCTTTAAGATGCCACCTAGCCCAGTACGCTATCTGAAATAGGAGCGACGTTAGTTGAACAAATGTGATAGAATTACGCTGAATTCTTATATTAACCGTAATATAAAATGATCTGTTCGGGTGTCTGTTCGCCCTACCCTAGAAGTTTAATAGTGCATTTCACTCGCCATCCCATGCGCTTTGAGATGCCGCTTAGCCCAATACGCTATCTGAAATAGGAGCGACGTAAATTGAACAAATGTGATAGAATTTCGCTGAATTCTTATGTTAACCGTAATATAAAATGATCTAATCGGGTCTCTGATTGCCCTACCCTAGAAGTTTAATAGTGCATTTTACTCACCATTTCTTGCGCTTTGAGATGCCGCTTAGCACAATTCGCTATCTGAAATCGGAGCGATGTAAATTGAACAAATGTGATAGAATTTCGCTGGATTCTTATATTAACCAAAATATAAAATGAACTAATCGGGTCTCTGATTGCCCTATCATAGAAGTTTAATAGTGCATTTTACTCGCCATGCCACGCGGTTTATGTTGCCGCCTAGCCCAGTGCGCTATCTGAAATAGGAGCTACGTAACTTGAACAAATGTGACAGAATTACGCTGAATTCTTATATTAACCGTAATATAAAATGATCTAATCGGGTCTCTGTTTGCCTTATCCTAGAAGTTTAATAGTGCATTATACTCGCCATTTCATGCGCTTTGAGATGCCGCTTAGCCCAATAAGCTATCTGAAATAGGAGCGATGTAACTTGAACAAATGTGATAGAATTTCGCTGAATTCTTAAATTAACCATAATATGAAATGACCTAATCGGGTCTCTGTTTGCCCTACCCTAGAAGTTTAATAGAGCATTTTACTCGGCATTTCATGCGCTTTGAGATGCCGCCTAGACCAGTACGCTATCTGAAATAGGAGCGACGTAAATTAAACAAATGTGATAGAATTTCGCTGAATTCTTTTATTTACCATAATGTTACATGATCTAATCGGGTCTCTGTTCGCCCTAGCGTACAAGCTTAATAGTGCATTTTATTCGTCATTTCATGCGCTTTGAGATGCCGCTTAGCCCAATACGCTATCTGAAATAGGAGCGACGCAAATTGAACAAATGTGATAGAATTTCGCTGAATTCTTATATTAACCATAATATAAAATGATGTAATCGGGTCTCTGTTCGCCCTACCCAAGAAGTTTAATAGTGCATTTCTCTCGTCATTTCATGCGCTTTGAGATGCCGCTTAGCCCAATAGCTATCTGAAATAGTAGCGACGTAAATTGAACAAATGTGATAGAATTTCCCTGAAATCTTATATTAACCGTAATATAAAATGATCTAATCGGGTCTCTGTTTGCATTACCCGAGAAGTTGAATAGTGCATTTTACTCGCCATTACACGCGCATTAAGATGCCGCCTATCCGAGTACGCTTTCTGAAATAGGAGCGACGTAAGTTGAACAAATGTGATAGAATAACGCTGAATTCTTACATTAACCGTAATATGAAATGGTCTAATCGGGTCTCCGTTTGCCTTATCCTAGAAGTTTAATAGTGCATTTTACTCGCCATTCCACGCGCTTTAAGATACCGCGTAGCCCAGTACGCTATCGGAAATAGGATCGACGTAAATTGAACAAATGTGATAGAATTTTGCTGAATTCTTAAATTAACCATAATATAAAATGATGTAATCGGGTCTCTGTTCGCCCTACCCAAGAAGTTTAATAGTGCATTTCTCTCGTCATTTCATGCGCTTTGAGATGCCGCATAGCCCAATACGCTATCTGAAATAGGAGCGACGTAAATTGAACAAATGTGATAGAATTTCGCTGAATTCTTATATTAACCGTAATATAAAATGATCCAATCGGGTCTCTGTTTGCATTACCCTAGAAGTTTAATAGTGCATTTTACTCGCCATTCCGCGCGCTTTAAGTTGCCGCCTAGCCCAATACGCTATCTGAAATAGGAGCGACGTAAATTGAACGAATGTGATAGAATTTTTCTGAATTCTTAAATTAACCATAATATGAAATGACCTAATCGGGTCTCTGTTTGCCCTGCCCTAGAAGTTTAATAGTGCATTTTACTCGCCATTTCTTGCGCTTTGAGATGCCGCTTAGCCCAATACGCTATCTGAAATATCAGCGACGTAAATTGAACAAATGTGAGAGAATTTCGCTGAATTCTTAAATTAACCATAATATAAAATGATCTAATGTGGTCTCTGTTTGCCCTACCCTAGAAGTTTAATAGTGCATTTTACTCGTCATTTCTTGCGCTTTGAGATGCCGCTTAGCACAAGTCGCTATCTGAAATAGGAGCGACGTAAATTGAACAAATGTGATAGAATTTTTCTGAATTCTTAAATTAACCATAATATGAAATGACCTAATCGGGTCTCTGTTTGCCCTGCCCTAGAAGTTTAATAGTGCATTTTACTCGCCACTTCATGCGCTTTGAGATGCCGCTTAGCCCAATAAGCTATCTGAAATAGGAGCGACGTAAATTGAACAAATGTGATAGAATTTCGCTGAATTCTTATATTAACCAAAATATAAAATGATCTAATCGGGTCTCTGATTGCCCTATCATAGAAGTTTAATAGTGCATTTTACTCGTCACTCCACGCGCTTTAAGATGCCGCCTAGCCCAGTACGCTATCTGAAATAGGAGCGACGTAAATTGAACAAATGTGATAGAATTTTGCTGAATTCTTAAATTAACCATAATATAAAATGATGTAATCGGGTCTCTGTTCGCCCTACCCAAGAAGTTTAATAGTGCATTTCTCTCGTCATTTCATGCGCTGTGAGATGCCGCTTAGCCCAATAGCTATCTGAAATAGGAGCGACGTAAATTGAACAAATGTGATAGAATTTCCCTGAAATCTTATATTAAACAAAATATAAAATGATCTAAACGGGACTCTGATTGCCCTATCATAGAAGTTTAGTAGTGCATTTTACTCGCCCTTCCACGCGCTTTAAGATGCCGCCTAGCCCAGTACACTATCTGAAATAGGAGCTACGTAACTTGAACAAATGTGACAGAATTACGCTGAATTCTTATATTAACCGTAATATAAAATGATCTAATCGGGTCTCTGTTTGCCTTATCCTAGAAGTTTAATAGTGCATTTTATTCGCCATTTCATGTGCTTTGAGATGCCGCTTAGCCCAATAAGCTATCTGAAATAGGAGCGACGTAAATTGAACAAATGTGATAGAATTTCGCTGAATTCTTTTATTTACCATAATGTTAAATGATCTAATCGGGTCTCTGTTCGCCCTAGCGTAGAAGCTTAATAGTGCATTTTATTCGTCATTTCATGCGCTTTGAGATGCCGCTTAGCCCAATACGCTATCTGAAATAGGAGCGACGTAAATTGAACAAATGTGATAGAATTTCGCTGAATTCTTATATTAACCAAAATATAAAATGATCTAATGGGGTCTCTGATTGCCCTAACCTAGAAGGTTAATAGTGCATTTCACTCGCCATTTCATGCGCTTTGAGATGCCGCTTAGCCCAATACGCTATCTGACATAGGAGCGACGTAAATTGAACAAATGTGATAGAATTTCGCTGAATTCTTAAATTAACCATAATATAAAATGATCGAATCGGGTCTCTGTTTGCCCTACCCTAGAAGTTTAATAGTTCATTTTACTTGCCATTTCTTGCGCTTTGAGATGCCGCTTAGCCCAATAAGCTATCTGAAATAGGAGCGACGTAAATTGACCAAATGTGATAGAACTTCGCTGAATTCTTATATAACCAAAATATAAAATGATCTAATCGGGTCTCTGATTGCCCTATCATAGAAGTTTAATAGTGAATTTTACTCGCCATTCCACTCGCTTTAAGATGCCGCTTAGCCCAATACGCTATCAGCAATAGCAGCGACGTAAATTGAACAAATGTGATAGAATTTCGCTGAATTCTTAAATTAACCATAATATAAAATGATCTAATCGGGTCTCTGTTTGCCCTACCCTAGAAGTTTAACAGTGCATTTTACTCGCCATTTCATGCGCTTTGAGATGCCGCTTAGCCCAATACGCTATCTGAAATAGGAGCGACGTAAATTGAACAAATGTGATAGAATTTCCCTGAATATTTGTATTAACCTTAATGTAAAATGATCTAATCGGGTCTCTGTTCGCCCTAGCGTACAAGCTTAATAGTGCATTTTATTCGTCATTTCATGCGCTTTGAGATGCCGCTTAGCCCAATACGCTATCTGAAATAGGAGCGACGTAAATTGAACAAATGTGATAGAATTTCGGTGAATTCTTATATTAACCAAAATATAAAATGATCTAATGGGGTCTCTGATTGCCCTAACCTAGAAGGTTAATAGTGCATTTCACTCGCCATTTCATGCGCTTTGAGATGCCGCTTAGCCCAATACGCTATCTGACATAGGAGCGACGTAAATTGAACAAATGTGATAGAATTTCGCTGAATTCTTAAATTAACCATAATATAAAATGATCGAATCGGGTCTCTGTTTGCCCTACCCTAGAAGTTTAATAGTTCATTTTACTTGCCATTTCTTGCGCTTTGAGATGCCGCTTAGCCCAATAAGCTATCTGAAATAGGAGCGACGTAAATTGACCAAATGTGATAGAACTTCGCTGAATTCTTATATAACCAAAATATAAAATGATCTAATCGGGTCTCTGATTGCCCTATCATAGAAGTTTAATAGTGAATTTTACTCGCCATTCCACTCGCTTTAAGATGCCGCTTAGCCCAATACGCTATCAGCAATAGCAGCGACGTAAATTGAACAAATGTGATAGAATTTCGCTGAATTCTTAAATTAACCATAATATAAAATGATCTAATCGGGTCTCTGTTTGCCCTACCCTAGAAGTTTAACAGTGCATTTTACTCGCCATTTCATGCGCTTTGAGATGCCGCTTAGCCCAATACGCTATCTGAAATAGGAGCGACGTAAATTGAACAAATGTGATAGAATTTCCCTGAATATTTGTATTAACCTTAATGTAAAATGATCTAATCGGGTCTCTGTTCGCCCTAGCGTACAAGCTTAATAGTGCATTTTATTCGTCATTTCATGCGCTTTGAGATGCCGCTTAGCCCAATACGCTATCTGAAATAGGAGCGACGCAAATTGAACAAATGTGATAGAATTTCGCTGAATTCTTATATTAACCATAATATAAAATGATGTAATCGGGTCTCTGTTCGCCCTACCCAAGAAGTTTAATAGTGCATTTCTCTCGTCATTTCATGCGCTTTGAGATGCCGCTTAGCCCAATAGCTATCTGAAATAGTAGCGACGTAAATTGAACAAATGTGATAGAATTTCCCTGAAATCTTATATTAACCGTAATATAAAATGATCTAATCGGGTCTCTGTTTGCATTACCCGAGAAGTTGAATAGTGCATTTTACTCGCCATTACACGCGCATTAAGATGCCGCCTATCCGAGTACGCTTTCTGAAATAGGAGCGACGTAAGTTGAACAAATGTGATAGAATAACGCTGAATTCTTACATTAACCGTAATATGAAATGGTCTAATCGGGTCTCCGTTTGCCTTATCCTAGAAGTTTAATAATGCATTTTACTCGCCATTCCACGCGCTTTAAGATACCGCGTAGCCCAGTACGCTATCGGAAATAGGATCGACGTAAATTGAACAAATGTGATAGAATTTTGCTGAATTCTTAAATTAACCATAATATAAAATGATGTAATCGGGTCTCTGTTCGCCCTACCCAAGAAGTTTAATAGTGCATTTCTCTCGTCATTTCATGCGCTTTGAGATGCCGCATAGCCCAATACGCTATCTGAAATAGGAGCGACGTAAATTGAACAAATGTGATAGAATTTCGCTGAATTCTTATATTAACCGTAATATAAAATGATCCAATCGGGTCTCTGTTTGCATTACCCTAGAAGTTTAATAGTGCATTTTACTCGCCATTCCGCGCGCTTTAAGTTGCCGCCTAGCCCAATACGCTATCTGAAATAGGAGCGACGTAAATTGAACGAATGTGATAGAATTTTTCTGAATTCTTAAATTAACCATAATATGAAATGACCTAATCGGGTCTCTGTTTGCCCTGCCCTAGAAGTTTAATAGTGCATTTTACTCGCCATTTCTTGCGCTTTGAGATGCCGCTTAGCCCAATACGCTATCTGAAATATCAGCGACGTAAATTGAACAAATGTGAGAGAATTTCGCTGAATTCTTAAATTAACCATAATATAAAATGATCTAATGTGGTCTCTGTTTGCCCTACCCTAGAAGTTTAATAGTGCATTTTACTCGTCATTTCTTGCGCTTTGAGATGCCGCTTAGCACAAGTCGCTATCTGAAATAGGAGCGACGTAAATTGAACAAATGTGATAGAATTTTTCTGAATTCTTAAATTAACCATAATATGAAATGACCTAATCGGGTCTCTGTTTGCCCTGCCCTAGAAGTTTAATAGTGCATTTTACTCGCCACTTCATGCGCTTTGAGATGCCGCTTAGCCCAATAAGCTATCTGAAATAGGAGCGACGTAAATTGAACAAATGTGATAGAATTTCGCTGAATTCTTATATTAACCAAAATATAAAATGATCTAATCGGGTCTCTGATTGCCCTATCATAGAAGTTTAATAGTGCATTTTACTCGTCACTCCACGCGCTTTAAGATGCCGCCTAGCCCAGTACGCTATCTGAAATAGGAGCGACGTAAATTGAACAAATGTGATAGAATTTTGCTGAATTCTTAAATTAACCATAATATAAAATGATGTAATCGGGTCTCTGTTCGCCCTACCCAAGAAGTTTAATAGTGCATTTCTCTCGTCATTTCATGCGCTGTGAGATGCCGCTTAGCCCAATAGCTATCTGAAATAGGAGCGACGTAAATTGAACAAATGTGATAGAATTTCCCTGAAATCTTATATTAAACAAAATATAAAATGATCTAAACGGGACTCTGATTGCCCTATCATAGAAGTTTAGTAGTGCATTTTACTCGCCCTTCCACGCGCTTTAAGATGCCGCCTAGCCCAGTACACTATCTGAAATAGGAGCTACGTAACTTGAACAAATGTGACAGAATTACGCTGAATTCTTATATTAACCGTAATATAAAATGATCTAATCGGGTCTCTGTTTGCCTTATCCTAGAAGTTTAATAGTGCATTTTATTCGCCATTTCATGTGCTTTGAGATGCCGCTTAGCCCAATAAGCTATCTGAAATAGGAGCGACGTAAATTGAACAAATGTGATAGAATTTCGCTGAATTCTTTTATTTACCATAATGTTAAATGATCTAATCGGGTCTCTGTTCGCCCTAGCGTAGAAGCTTAATAGTGCATTTTATTCGTCATTTCATGCGCTTTGAGATGCCGCTTAGCCCAATACGCTATCTGAAATAGGAGCGACGTAAATTGAACAAATGTGATAGAATTTCGGTGAATTCTTATATTAACCAAAATATAAAATGATCTAATGGGGTCTCTGATTGCCCTAACCTAGAAGGTTAATAGTGCATTTCACTCGCCATTTCATGCGCTTTGAGATGCCGCTTAGCCCAATACGCTATCTGACATAGGAGCGACGTAAATTGAACAAATGTGATAGAATTTCGCTGAATTCTTAAATTAACCATAATATAAAATGATCGAATCGGGTCTCTGTTTGCCCTACCCTAGAAGTTTAATAGTTCATTTTACTTGCCATTTCTTGCGCTTTGAGATGCCGCTTAGCCCAATAAGCTATCTGAAATAGGAGCGACGTAAATTGACCAAATGTGATAGAACTTCGCTGAATTCTTATATAACCAAAATATAAAATGATCTAATCGGGTCTCTGATTGCCCTATCATAGAAGTTTAATAGTGAATTTTACTCGCCATTCCACTCGCTTTAAGATGCCGCTTAGCCCAATACGCTATCAGCAATAGCAGCGACGTAAATTGAACAAATGTGATAGAATTTCGCTGAATTCTTAAATTAACCATAATATAAAATGATCTAATCGGGTCTCTGTTTGCCCTACCCTAGAAGTTTAACAGTGCATTTTACTCGCCATTTCATGCGCTTTGAGATGCCGCTTAGCCCAATACGCTATCTGAAATAGGAGCGACGTAAATTGAACAAATGTGATAGAATTTCCCTGAATATTTGTATTAACCTTAATGTAAAATGATCTAATCGGGTCTCTGTTC
>CAKAJE020001852.1:0-114454 GCA_916610135.2 Macropis europaea
GATAGAATTACGCTGAATTCTTATATTATCCGTAATATAAAATGATCTAATCGGGTCTCTGTTTGCCCTACCCTAGAAGTTTAGTAGTGCATTTTACTCGCCATTCCACGCGCTTTAAGATGCCGCCTAGCCCAGTACGCTATCAGAAATAGGAGCGACGTAAATTGAACAAATGTGATAGAATTTTGCTGAATTCTTAAATTATTCATAATATAAAATGATCTAATCGGGTCTCTGTTTGCCCTACCCTAGAAGTTTAATAGTGCATTTTACTCGTCATTTCATGCGCTTTGAGATGCCGCGTTGCCCAATACGCTATCTGAAATAGGAGCGACGTAAATTGAACGAATGTGATAGTATTTCGCTGAATTCTTAAATTAACCATAATATGAAGTGATCTAGTCGGGTCTCTGTTTGCCCTACACTAGAACATTAATAGTGCATTTTACTCCTCATTTCATGCGCTTTGAGATACCGCTTAGCCCAATACGATATCTGAAATAGGAGCGACGTAAGTTGAACAAATGTGATAGAATTTCGCTGAATTCTTTTATTAACCATAATGTAAAATGATCTAATCGTGTCTCTGTTCGCCCTAGCCTAGAAGTTTAATAGTGGATGTTACTCGCCATTCCACGCGCATTAAGATGCCGCCTAGCCCAGTACGCTATCTGAAATAGGAGCGACCTAAATTGAACAAATGTGATAGAATTTTGCTGAATTCTTAAATTAACCATAATATAAAATGATCTAATCGGGTCACTGCTTGTCCTACCCTAGAAGTTTAATAGTGCATTATACTCGTCATTTCATGCGCTTTGAGATGCCTCTTTGCCCAATACGCTATCTGAAACAGGAGCGACGTAAATTGAACGAATGTGATAGTATTTCGCTGAATTCTTAAATTAACCATAATATAAAATGATCTAGTCGGGTCTCTGTTTGCCCTACCCTAGAACTTTAATAGTGCATTTTACTCCTCATTTCATGCGCTTTGAGATGCCGCTTAGCCCAATACGCTATCTGAAATAGGAGCGACGTAAATTGAACGAATGTGATAGTATTTCGCTGAATTCTTAAATTAACCATAATATAAAATGATCTAGTCGGGTCTCTGTTTGCCCTACCCTAGAACTTTAATAGTGCATTTTACTCGACATTTCATACGCTTTGAGGTGCCGCTTAGCCCAATACGCTATCTGAAATAGGAGCGACGTAAATTGAACAAATGTGATAGAATTTCGTTGAATTCTTAAATTAACCATAATATACAATGATCTAATCGGGTCTCTGTTCGCCCTAGCCTAGAAGTTTAATAGTGCATTTTACTCGCCCTTCCACGCGGTTTAAGATGCCGCCTAGCCCAGTACGCTATCTCAAGCAGGTGCGGCGTAAGTTGAACAAATGTGATAGAATTACGCTGAATTCTTATATTATCCGTAATATAAAATGATCTAATCGGGTCTCTGTTTGCCCTACCCTAGAAGTTTAGTAGTGCATTTTACTCGCCATTCCACGCGCTTTAAGATGCCGCCTAGCCCAGTACGCTATCAGAAATAGGAGCGACGTAAATTGAACAAATGTGATAGAATTTTGCTGAATTCTTAAATTATTCATAATATAAAATGATCTAATCGGGTCTCTGTTTGCCCTACCCTAGAAGTTTAATAGTGCATTTTACTCGTCATTTCATGCGCTTTGAGATGCCGCGTTGCCCAATACGCTATCTGAAATAGGAGCGACGTAAATTGAACGAATGTGATAGTATTTCGCTGAATTCTTAAATTAACCATAATATGAAGTGATCTAGTCGGGTCTCTGTTTGCCCTACACTAGAACATTAATAGTGCATTTTACTCCTCATTTCATGCGCTTTGAGATACCGCTTAGCCCAATACGATATCTGAAATAGGAGCGACGTAAATTGAGCAAATGTGATAGAATTTCGCTGAATTCTTGTATCAACCATAATGTAAAATGATCTAATCGGGTCTCTGTTCGCCCCAGCCTAGAAGTTTAATAGTGCATTTTACTCGCCATTTCATGCGCTTTGAGATGCCGCTTAGCCCAATACGCTATCTGAAATAGGAGCGACGTAAATTGAACAAATGTGATAGAATTTCGGTGAATTCTTTTATTAATCATAATGTAAAATGATCTAATCGGGTCTCTGTTCGCCCTAGCCTAGAAGTTTAATAGTGGATGTTACTCGCCATTCCACGCGCATTAAGATGCCGCCTAGCCCAGTACGCTATCTGAAATAGGAGCGACCTAAATTGAACAAATGTGATAGAATTTTGCTGAATTCTTAAATTAACCATAATATAAAATGATCTAATCGGGTCTCTGTTTGCCCTACCCTAGAAGTTTAATAGTGCATTTTACTCGCCATTTCATGCGCTTTGAGATGCCGCTTAGCCCAATACGCTATCTGAAATAGGAGCGACGTAAGTTGAACAAATGTGATAGAATTTCGTTGAATTCTTAAATTAACCATAATATACAATGATCTAATCGGGTCTCTGTTCGCCCTAGCCTAGACGTTTAATAGTGCATTTTACTCGCCCTTCCACGCGGTTTAAGATGCCGCTTAGCCCAATACGCTATCTGAAATAGGAGCGACGTAAATTGAACAAATGTGATAGAATTTCGGTGAATTCTTTTATTAATCATAATGTAAAATGATCTAATCGGGTCTCTGTTCGCCCTAGCCTAGAAGTTTAATAGTGGATGTTACTCGCCATTCCACGCGCATTAAGATGCCGCCTAGCCCAGTACGCTATCTGAAATAGGAGCGACCTAAATTGAACAAATGTGATAGAATTTTGCTGAATTCTTAAATTAACCATAATATAAAATGATCTAATCGGGTCTCTGTTTGCCCTACCCTAGAAGTTTAATAGTGCATTTTACTCGCCATTTCATGCGCTTTGAGATGCCGCTTAGCCCAATACGCTATCTGAAATAGGAGCGACGTAAGTTGAACAAATGTGATAGAATTTCGCTAAATTCTTTTATTAACCATAATGTAAAATGATCTAATCGTGTCTCTGTTCGCCCTAGCCTAGAAGTTTAATAGTGGATGTTACTCGCCATTCCACGCGCATTAAGATGCCGCCTAGCCCAGTACGCTATCTGAAATAGGAGCGACCTAAATTGAACAAATGTGATAGAATTTTGCTGAATTCTTAAATTAACCATAATATAAAATGATCTAATCGGGTCACTGCTTGTCCTACCCTAGAAGTTTAATAGTGCATTTTACTCGTCATTTCATGCGCTTTGATTTGCCTCTTTGCCCAATACGCTATCTGAAACAGGAGCGACGTAAATTGAACGAATGTGATAGAATTTCGCTAAATTCTTTTATTAACCATAATGTAAAATGATCTAATCGTGTCTCTGTTCGCCCTAGCCTAGAAGTTTAATAGTGGATGTTACTCGCCATTCCACGCGCATTAAGATGCCGCCTAGCCCAATACGCTATCCGAAATAGGAGCGACGTAAATTGAATAAATGTGATAGAATTTCGCTGAATTCTTATATTAACCAAAATATAAAATGATCTAATCGGGTCTCTGAGTGCCCTATCATAGAAGTTTAATAGTGCATTTTACTCGCCATTCCACGCGCTTTAAGCAGACGCCTAGCCCAGTACGCTATCTGAAATAGGAGCGACGTAAATTGAACAAATGTGATAGAATTTTGCTGAATTCTTAAATTAACCATAATATAAAATGATCTAATCGGGTCTATGTTTGCCCTACCCTAGAAGTTTAATAGTGCATTTTACTCGCCATTTCATGCGCTTTGAGATGCCGCTTAGCCCAATACGCTATCTGAAATAGGAGCGACGTAAATTGAACAAATGTGATAGAATTTCGGTGAATTCTTTTATTAACCATAATGTAAAATGATCTAATCGGGTCTCTGTTCGCCCTAGCCTAGAAGTTTAATAGTGGATGTTACTCGCCATTCCACGCGCATTAAGATGCCGCCTAGCCCAGTACGCTATCTGAAATAGGAGCGACCTAAATTGAACAAATGTGATAGAATTTTGCTGAATTCTTAAATTAACCATAATATGAAATGATCTAATCGGGTCTCTGTTTGCCCTACCCTAGAAGTTTAATAGTGCATTTTAGTCGCCATTTCATGCGCTTTGAGATGCCGCTTAGCCCAATACGCTATCTGGAATAGGAGCGACGTAAGTTGAACAAATGTGATAGAATTTCGCTGAATTCTTTTATTAACCATAATGTAAAATGATCTAATCGGGTCTCTGTTCGCCCCAGCCTAGAAGTTTAATAGTGCATTTTACTCGCCATTTCATGCGCTTTGAGATGCCGCTTAGCCCAATACGCTATCTGAAATAGGAGCGACGTAAATTGAATAAATGTGATAGAATTTCGCTGAATTCTTAAATTAACCATAATATAAAATGATATAGTCGGGTCTCTGTTTGCCCTACCCTAGAACTTTAATAGTGCATTTTACTCCTCATTTCATGCGCTTTGAGATGCCGCTTAGCCCAATACGCTATCTGAAATAGGAGCGACGTAAATTGAACGAATGTGATAGTATTTCGCTGAATTCTTAAATTAACCATAATATAAAATGATCTAGTCGGGTCTCTGTTTGCCCTACCCTAGAACTTTAATAGTGCATTTTACTCGACATTTCATGCGCTTTGAGGTGCCGCTTAGCCCAATACGCTATCTGAAATAGGAGCGACGTAAATTGAACAAATGTGATAGAATTTCATTGAATTCTTAAATTAACCATAATATACAATGATCTAATCGGGTCTCTGTTCGCCCTAGCCTAGAAGTTTAATAGTGCATTTTACTCGCCCTTCCACGCGCTTTAAGATGCCGCCTAGCCCAGTACGCAATCTCAAGCAGGTGCGGCGTAAGTTGAACAAATGTGATAGAATTACGCTGAATTCTTATATTATCCGTAATATAAAATGATCTAATCGGGTCTCTGTTCGCCCTAGCCTAGAAGTATAATAGTGCATTTTACTCGCCATTTCATGCGCTTTGAGATGCCGCTTAGCCCAATACGGTATCTGAAATAGGAGCGTCGTAAATTGAACAAATGTGATAGTATTTCGCTGAATTCTGAAATTAACTATAATATAAAATGATCTAATCGGGTCTCTGTTTGCCCTACCCTAGAAGTTTAGTAGTGCATTTTACTCGCCATTCCACGCGCTTTAAGATGCCGCCTAGCCCAGTACGCTATCAGAAATAGGAGCGACGTAAATTGAACAAATGTGATAGAATTTTGCTGAATTCTTAAATTATCCATAATATAAAATGATCTAATCGGGTCTCTGTTTGCCCTACCCTAGAAGTTTAATAGTGCATTTTACTCGTCATTTCATGCGCTTTGAGATGCCGCGTTGCCCAATACGCTATCTGAAATAGGAGCGACGTAAGTTGAACAAATGTGATAGAATTTCGGTGAATTCTTTTATTAATCATAATGTAAAATGATCTAATCGGGTCTCTGTTCGCCCTAGCCTAGAAGTTTAATAGTGGATGTTACTCGCCATTCCACGCGCATTAAGATGCCGCCTAGCCCAGTACGCTATCTGAAATAGGAGCGACCTAAATTGAACAAATGTGATAGAATTTTGCTGAATTCTTAAATTAACCATAATATAAAATGATCTAATCGGGTCTCTGTTTGCCCTACCCTAGAAGTTTAATAGTGCATTTTACTCGCCATTTCAAGCGCTTTGAGATGCCGCTTAGCCCAATACGCTATCTGAAATAGGAGCGACGTAAGTTGAACAAATGTGATAGAATTTCGCTAAATTCTTTTATTTACCATAATGTAAAATGATCTAATCGTGTCTCTGTTCGCCCTAGCCTAGAAGTTTAATAGTGGATGTTACTCGCCATTCCACGCGCATTAAGATGCCGCCTAGCCCAGTACGCTATCTGAAATAGGAGCGACCTAAATTGAACAAATGTGATAGAATTTTGCTGAATTCTTAAATTAACCATAATATAAAATGATCTAATCGGGTCACTGCTTGTCCTACCCTAGAAGTCTAATATTGCATTTCACTCGTCATTTCATGCGCTTTGAGATGCCTCTTTGCCCAATACGCTATCTGAAACAGGAGCGACGTAAATTGAACGAATGTGATAGTATTTCGCTGAATTCTTTTATTAACCATAATGTAAAATGATCTAATCGGGTCTCTGTTCGCCCCAGCCTAGAAGTTTAATAGTGCATTTTACTCGCCATTTCATGCGCTTTGAGATGCCGCTTAGCCCAATACGCTATCTGAAATAGGAGCGACGTAAATTGAATAAATGTGATAGAATTTCGATGAATTCTTATATTAACCAAAATATAAAATGATCTAATCGGGTCTCTGACTGCTCTATCATAGAAGTTTAATAGTGCATTTTACTCGCCATTCCACGCGCTTTAATCAGACGCCTAGCCCAGTACGCTATCTGAAATAGGAGCGACGTAAATTGAACGAATGTGATAGAATTTTGCTGAATTCTTAAATTAACCATAATATAAAATGATCTAATCGGGTCTCTGTTTGCCCTACCCTAGCAGTTTAATAGTGCATTTTACTCGCCATTTCATGCGCTTTAAGATGCCGCTTAGCCCAATACGCTATCTGAAATAGGAGCGACGTAAATTGAACAAATGTGATAGAATTTCGGTGAATTCTTTTATTAACCATAATGTAAAATGATCTAGTCGGGTCTCTGTTCGCCCTACCCTAGAACTTTAATAGTGCATTTTACTCCTCATTTCATGCGCTTTGAGGTGCCGCTTAGCCCAATACGCTATCTGAAATAGGAGCGACGTAAATTGAACAAATGTGATAGAATTTCGTTGAATTCTTAAATTAACGATAATATAAAATGATCTAGTCGGGTCTCTGTTTGCCCTACACTAGAACTTTAATAGTGCATTTTACTCCTCATTTCATGCACTTTGAGATACCGCTTAGCCCAATACGATATCTGAAATAGGAGCGACGTAAATTGAACAAATGTGATAGAATTTCGCTGAATTCTTTTATTAACCATAATGTAAATTGATCTAACCGGGTCTCTGTTCGCCCTAGCCTACAACTTTAATAGTGCATTTTATTCGCCATTTCATACGCTTTGAGATGCCGCTTAGCCCAATACGCTATCTGAAATAGGAGCGACGTAAATTGAACAAATGTGATAGAATTTGGCTGAATTCTTATATAAACCAAAATATAAAATGATCTAATCGGGTCTCTGATTGCCCTATCATAGAAGTTTAATAGTGCATTTTACTCGCCATTCCGCACGCTTTAAGATGCCGTCTAGCCCAGTACGCTATCTGAAATAGAAGCGACCTAAATTGAACAAATGTGATAGAATTTTGCTGAATTCTTAAATTAACCATAATATGAAATGATCTAATCGGGTCTCTGTTTGCCCTACCCTAGAAGTTTAATAGTGCATTTTAGTCGCCATTTCATGCGCTTTGAGATGCCGCTTAGCCCAATACGCTATCTGAAATAGGAGCGACGTAAGTTGAACAAATGTGATAGAATTTCGGTGAATTCTTTTATTAATCATAATGTAAAATGATCTAATCGGGTCTCTGTTCGCCCTAGCCTAGAAGTTTAATAGTGGATGTTACTCGCCATTCCACGCGCATTAAGATGCCGCCTAGCCCAGTACGCTATCTGAAATAGGAGCGACCTAAATTGAACAAATATGATAGAATTTTGCTGAATTCTTAAATTAACCATAATATAAAATGATCTAATCGGGTCTCTGTTTGCCCTACCCTAGAAGTTTAATAGTGCATTTTACTCGCCATTTCATGCGCTTTGAGATGCCGCTTAGCCCAATACGCTATCTGAAATAGGAGCGACGTAAGTTGAACAAATGTGATAGAATTTCGTTGAATTCTTAAATTAACCATAATATACAATGATCTAATCGGGTCTCTGTTCGCCCTAGCCTAGAAGTTTAATAGTGCATTTTACTCGCCCTTCCACGCGGTTTAAGATGCCGCCTAGCCCAGTACGCTATCTCAAGCAGGTGCGGCGTAAGTTGAACAAATGTGATAGAATTACGCTGAATTCTTATATTATCCGTAATATAAAATGATCTAATCGGGTCTCTGTTTGCCCTACCCTAGAAGTTTAGTAGTGCATTTTACTCGCCATTCCACGCGCTTTAAGATGCCGCCTAGCCCAGTACGCTATCAGAAATAGGAGCGACGTAAATTGAACAAATGTGATAGAATTTTGCTGAATTCTTTTATTAACCATAATGTAAAAAGATCTAATCGGGTCTCTGTTCGCCCTAGCCTAGAAGTTTAATAGTGGATGTTACTCGCCATTCCACGCGCATTAAGATGCCGCCTAGCCCAGTACGCTATCTGAAATAGGAGCGACCTAAATTGAACAAATGTGATAGAATTTTGCTGAATTCTTAAGTTAACCATAATATAAAATGATCTAATCGGGTCTCTGTTTGCCGTACCCTAGAAGTTTAATAGTGCATTTTACTCGCCATGTCATGCGCTTTGAGATGCCGCTTAGCCCAATACGCTATCTGCAATAGGAGCGACGTAAGTTGAACAAATGTGATAGAATTTCGCTGAATTCTTTTATTAACCATAATGTAAAATGATCTAATCGTGTCTCTGTTCGCTCTAGCCTAGAAGTTTAATAGTGGATGGTACTCGCCATTCCACGCGCATTAAGATGCCGCCTAGCCCAGTACGCTATCTGAAATAGGAGCGACCTAAATTGAACAAATGTGATAGAATTTTGCTGAATTCTTAAATTTACCATAATATAAAATGATCTAGTCGGGTCTCTGTTTGCCCTACCCTAGAACTTTAATAGTGCATTTTACTCCTCATTTCATGCGCTTTGAGGTGCCGCTTAGCCCAATACGCTATCTGAAATAGGAGCGACGTAAATTGAACAAATGTGATAGAATTTCGTTGAATTCTTAAATTAACGATAATATAAAATGATCTAGTCGGGTCTCTGTTTGCCCTACACTAGAACTTTAATAGTGCATTTTACTCCTCATTTCATGCACTTTGAGATACCGCTTAGCCCAATACGATATCTGAAATAGGAGCGACGTAAATTGAACAAATGTGATAGAATTTCGCTGAATTCTTAAATTAACGGTAATATAAAATGATCTAATCGGGTCTCTGGTTGCCCTACCCTGGAAGTTTAATAGTGCATTTCTCTCGTCATTCCACGCGCTTTAAGATGCCGCCAAGCCCAGTACGCTATCTGAAATAGGAGCAACGTAAATTGAACAGATGTGATAGAATTTCGCTGAATTCTTTTATTAACCATAATGTAAAATGATCTAATCGTGTCTCTGTTCGCCCTAGCCTAGAAGTTTAATAGTGGATGGTACTCGCCATTCCACGCGCATTAAGATGCCGCTTAGCCCAGTACGCTATCTGAAATAGGAGCGACCTAAATTGAACAAATGTGATAGAATTTTGCTGAATTCTTAAATTAACCATAATATAAAATGATCTAGTCGGGTCTCTGTTTGCCCTACCCTAGAACTTTAATAGTGCATTTTACTCGCCATTTCATGCGCTTTGAGATGCCGCTTAGCCCAATACGCTATCCGAAATAGGAGCGACGTAAATTGAACAAATGTGATAGAATTTTGCTGAATTCTTTTATTAACCATAATGTAAAATGATCTAATCGGGTCTCTGTTCGCCCTAGCCTAGAAGTTTAATAGTGGATGTTACTCGCCATTCCACGCGCATTAAGATGCCGCCTAGCCCAGTACGCTATCTGAAATAGGAGCGACCTAAATTGAACAAATGTGATAGAATTTTGCTGAATTCTTAAATTAACCATAATATAAAATGATCTAATCGGGTCTCTGTTTGCCGTACCCTAGAAGTTTAATAGTGCATTTTACTCGCCATGTCATGCGCTTTGAGATGCCGCTTAGCCCAATACGCTATCTGAAATAGGAGCGACGTAAGTTGAACAAATGTGATAGAATTTCGCTGAATTCTTTTATTAACCATAATGTAAAATGATCTAATCGTGTCTCTGTTCGCTCTAGCCTAGAAGTTTAATAGTGGATGGTACTCGCCATTCCACGCGCATTAAGATGCCGCCTAGCCCAGTACGCTATCTGAAATAGGAGCGACCTAAATTGAACAAATGTGATAGAATTTTGCTGAATTCTTAAATTAACCATAATATAAAATGATCTAGTCGGGTCTCTGTTTGCCCTACCCTAGAACTTTAATAGTGCATTTTACTCCTCATTTCATGCGCTTTGAGGTGCCGCTTAGCCCAATACGCTATCTGAAATAGGAGCGACGTAAATTGAACAAATGTGATAGAATTTCGTTGAATTCTTAAATTAACGATAATATAAAATGATCTAGTCGGGTCTCTGTTTGCCCTACACTAGAACTTTAATAGTGCATTTTACTCCTCATTTCATGCACTTTGAGATACCGCTTAGCCCAATACGATATCTGAAATAGGAGCGACGTAAATTGAACAAATGTGATAGAATTTCGCTGAATTCTTAAATTAACGGTAATATAAAATGATCTAATCGGGTCTCTGGTTGCCCTACCCTAGAAGTTTAATAGTGCATTTCACTCGTCATTCCACGCGCTTTAAGATGCCGCCAAGCCCAGTACGCTATCTGAAATAGGAGCAACGTAAATTGAACAAATGTGATAGAATTTCGCTGAATTCTTTTATTAACCATAATGTAAAATGATCTAATCGTGTCTCTGTTCGCCCTAGCCTAGAAGTTTAATAGTGGATGTTACTCGCCATTCCACGCGCATTAAGATGCCGCCTAGCCCAGTACGCTATCTGAAATAGGAGCGACCTAAATTGAACAAATGTGATAGAATTTTGCTGAATTCTTAAATTAACCATAATATAAAATGATCTAATCGGGTCACTGCTTGTCCTACCCTAGAAGTTTAATAGTGCATTTTACTCGTCATTTCATGCGCTTTGAGATGCCTCTTCGCCCAATACGCTATCTGAAATAGGAGCGACGTAAATTGAACGAATGTGATAGTATTTCGCTGAATTCTTAAATTAACCATAATATAAAATGATCTAGTCGGGTCTCTGTTTGCCCTACCCTAGAACTTTAATAGTGCATTTTACTCCTCATTTCATGCGCTTTGAGGTGCCGCTTAGCCCAATACGCTATCTGAAATAGGAGCGACGTAAATTGAACAAATGTGATAGAATTTCGTTGAATTCTTAAATTAACGATAATATAAAATGATCTGGTCGGGTCTCTGTTTGCCCTACACTAGAACTTTAAGAGTGCATTTTACTCCTCATTTCATGCACTTTGAGATACCGCTTAGCCCAATACGATATCTGAAATAGGAGCGACGTAAATTGAACAAATGTGATAGAATTTCGCTGAATTCTTTTATTAACCATAATGTAAAATGATCTAACCGGGTCTCTGTTCGCCCTAGCCTACAACTTTAATAGTGCATTTTATTCGCCATTTCATACGCTTTGAGATGCCGCTTAGCCCAATACGCTATCTGAAATAGGAGCGACGTAAATTGAACAAATGTGATAGAATTTGGCTGAATTCTTATATAAACCAAAATATAAAATGATCTAATCGGGTCTCTGATTGCCCTATCATAGAAGTTTAATAGTGCATTTTACTCGCCATTCCGCACGCTTTAAGATGCCGCCTAGCCCAGTACGCTATCTGAAATAGGAGCGACGTACATTGAACAAATGTGATAGAATTTTGCTGAATTCTTAAATTAACGGTAATATAAAATGATCTAATCGGGTCTCTGGTTGCCCTACCCTGGAAGTTTAATAGTGCATTTCTCTCGTCATTCCACGCGCTTTAAGATGCCGCCAAGCCCAGTACGCTATCTGAAATAGGAGCAACGTAAATTGAACAAATGTGACAGAATTTTGCTGAATTCTTATATTAACCGTAATATAAAATGACCTAATCGGTTCTCTCTTTCCCTTACCCTAGAAGTTTAATAGTGCATTTCACTGGTCATTTCATGCGCTTTGAGATGCCGCTTAGCACAATACACTATCTGAAATAGGAGCGACGTAAATTTAACAAATGTGATATAATAACGCTTAATTCTTACATTAACCGTAATATAAAATGATCTAATCGGGTCTCTTATTGCCCTATCATAGTAGCTTAATAGTGCATTTTGCTCGCCATTCCACGCGCTTTAAGGTGCCGCCTAGCCCAGTACGCTATCTGAAATAGGAACGACGTAAATTGAACAAAAGTGATAGAATTTTGCTGAATGATTAAATTAACCATAATATAAAATGATCTAATCGGGTCTCTGTTTGCCCTACCCTAGAAGTTTAATAGTGCATTTTACTCGTCATTTCATGCGCTTTGAGATGCCGCTTTGCCCAATACGCTATCTAAAATAGGAGCGACGTAAATTGAACGAGTGTGATAGTATTTCGCTGAATTCTTAAATTAACCATAATATAAAATGATCTAGTCGGGTCTCTGTTTGCCCTACCCTAGAACTTTAATAGTGCATTCTACTCCTCATTTCATGCGCTTTGAGATGCCGCTTAGGCCAATACGCTATCTGAAATAGGAGCGACGTAAGTTGAACAAATGTGATAGAATTTCGCTGAATTCTTTTATTAACCATAATGTAAAATGATCTAATCGTGTCTCTGTTCGCCCTAGCCTAGAAGTTTAATAGTGGATGTTACTCGCCATTCCACGCGCATTAAGATGCCGCCTAGCCCAGTACGCTATCTGAAATAGGAGCGACCTAAATTGAACAAATGTGATAGAATTTTGCTGAATTCTTAAATTAACCATAATATAAAATGATCTAATCGGGTCACTGCTTGTCCTACCCTAGAAGTTTAATAGTGCATTTTACTTGTCATTTCATGCGCTTTGAGATGCCTCTTCGCCCAATACGCTATCTGAAATAGGAGCGACGTAAATTGAACAAATGTGATAGAATTTCGCTGAATTCTTTTATTAACCATAATGTAAAATGATCTAACCGGGTCTCTGTTCGCCCTAGCCTACAACTTTAATAGTGAATTTTATTCGCCATTTCATACGCTTTGAGATGCCGCTTAGCCCAATACGCTATCTGAAATAGGAGCGACGTAAATTGAACAAATGTGATAGAATTTGGCTGAACTCTTATATAAACCAAAATATAAAATGATCTAATCGGGTCTCTGATTGCCCTATCATAGAAGTTTAATAGTGCATTTTACTCGCCATTCCGCACGCTTTAAGATGCCGCCTAGCCCAGTACGCTATCTGAAATAGGAGCAACGTAAATTGAACAAATGTGACAGAATTTTGCTGAATTCTTATATTAACCGTAATATAAAATGACCTAATCGGTTCTCTCTTTCCCTTACCCTAGAAGTTTAATAGTGCATTTCACTGGTCATTTCATGCGCTTTGAGATGCCGCTTAGGCCAATACACTATCTGAAATAGGAGCGACGTAAATTTAACAAATGTGATAGAATTTCGCTGAATTCTTTTATTAACCATAATGTAATATGATCTAATCGGGACTCTCTTTGCCTTACCATAGAAGTTTAATAGTGCATTTCACTCGTCATTTCATTTGCTTTGAGATGCCGCTTAGCACACTGCGCTATCTGCAATAGGAGAGACGTAAATTGAACAAAAGTGATAGAATTTCGCTGAATTCTTTTATTCACCATAATGTAAAATGATCTAATCGGGTCTCTGTTCGCCCTAGCCTATAAGTTTAATAGTGAATTTTATTCGCCATTTCATGCGCTTTGAGATGCTGCTTAGCCCAATACGCTATCTGAAATGGGAGCGACGTAAATTGAACAAATGTGATATAATAACGCTTAATTCTTACATTAACCGTAATATAAAATGATCTAATCGGGTCTCTTATTGCCCTATCATAGAAGCTTAATAGTGCATTTTGCTCGCCATTCCACGCGCTTTAAGGTGCCGCCTAGCCCAGTACGCTATCTGAAATAGGAACGACGTAAATTGAACAAAAGTGATAGAATTTTGCTGAATGATTAAATTAACCATAATATAAAATGATCTAATCGGGTCTCTGTTTGCCCTACCCTAGAAGTTTAATAGTGCATTTTACTCGTCATTTCATGCGCTTTGAGATGCCGCTTTGCCCAATACGCTATCTCAAATAGGAGCGACGTAAATTGAACGAGTGTGATAGTATTTCGCTGAATTCTTAAATTAACCATAATATAAAATGATCTAGTCGGGTCTCTGTTTGCCCTACCCTAGAACTTTAATAGTGCATTCTACTCCTCATTTACATGCGCTTTGAGATGCCGCTTAGGCCAATACGCTATCTGAAATAGGAGCGACGTAAGTTGAACAAATGTGATAGAATTTCGCTGAATTCTTTTATTAACCATAATGTAAAATGATCTAATCGTGTCTCTGTTCGCCCTAGCCTAGAAGTTTAATAGTGGATGTTACTCGCCATTCCACGCGCATTAAGATGCCGCCTAGCCCAGTACGCTATCTGAAATAGGAGCGACCTAAATTGAACAAATGTGATAGAATTTTGCTGAATTCTTAAATTAACCATAATATAAAATGATCTAATCGGGTCTCTGTTTGCCGTACCCTAGAAGTTTAATAGTGCATTTTACTCGCCATGTCATGCGCTTTGAGATGCCGCTTAGCCCAATACGCTATCTGAAATAGGAGCGACGTAAGTTGAACAAATGTGATAGAATTTCGCTGAATTCTTTTATTAACCATAATGTAAAATGATCTAATCGTGTCTCTGTTCGCTCTAGCCTAGAAGTTTAATAGTGGATGGTACTCGCCATTCCACGCGCATTAAGATGCCGCCTAGCCCAGTACGCTATCTGAAATAGGAGCGACCTAAATTGAACAAATGTGATAGAATTTTGCTGAATTCTTAAATTAACCATAATATAAAATGATCTAGTCGGGTCTCTGTTTGCCCTACCCTAGAACTTTAATAGTGCATTTTACTCCTCATTTCATGCGCTTTGAGATGCCGCTTAGCCCAATACGCTATCTGAAATAGGAGCGACGTAAATTGAACAAATGTGATAGAATTTCGTTGAATTCTTAAATTAACGATAATATAAAATGATCTAGTCGGGTCTCTGTTGCCCTACACTAGAACTTTAATAGTGCATTTTACTCCTCATTTCATGCACTTTGAGATACCGCTTAGCCCAATACGATATCTGAAATAGGAGCGACGTAAATTGAACAAATGTGATAGAATTTCGCTGAATTCTTAAATTAACGGTAATATAAAATGATCTAATCGGGTCTCTGGTTGCCCTACCCTGGAAGTTTAATAGTGCATTTCTCTCGTCATTCCACGCGCTTTAAGATGCCGCCAAGCCCAGTACGCTATCTGAAATAGGAGCAACGTAAATTGAACAAATGTGATAGAATTTCGCTGAATTCTTTTATTAACCATAATGTAAAATGATCTAATCGTGTCTCTGTTCGCCCTAGCCTAGAAGTTTAATAGTGGATGTTACTCGCCATTCCACGCGCATTAAGATGCCGCCTAGCCCAGTACGCTATCTGAAATAGGAGCGACCTAAATTGAACAAATGTGATAGAATTTTGCTGAATTCTTAAATTAACCATAATATAAAATGATCTAATCGGGTCACTGCTTGTCCTACCCTAGAAGTTTAATAGTGCATTTTACTCGTCATTTCATGCGCTTTGAGATGCCTCTTCGCCCAATACGCTATCTGAAATAGGAGCGACGTAAATTGAACGAATGTGATAGTATTTCGCTGAATTCTTAAATTAACCATAATATAAAATGATCTAGTCGGGTCTCTGTTTGCCCTACCCTAGAACTTTAATAGTGCATTTTACTCCTCATTTCATGCGCTTTGAGGTGCCGCTTAGCCCAATACGCTATCTGAAATAGGAGCGACGTAAATTGAACAAATGTGATAGAATTTCGTTGAATTCTTAAATTAACGATAATATAAAATGATCTGGTCGGGTCTCTGTTTGCCCTACACTAGAACTTTAAGAGTGCATTTTACTCCTCATTTCATGCACTTTGAGATACCGCTTAGGCCAATACGCTATCTGAAATAGGAGCGACGTAAGTTGAACAAATGTGATAGAATTTCGCTGAATTCTTTTATTAACCATAATGTAAAATGATCTAATCGTGTCTCTGTTCGCCCTAGCCTAGAAGTTTAATAGTGGATGTTACTCGCCATTCCACGCGCATTAAGATGCCGCCTAGCCCAGTACGCTATCTGAAATAGGAGCGACCTAAATTGAACAAATGTGATAGAATTTTGCTGAATTCTTAAATTAACCATAATATAAAATGATCTAATCGGGTCACTGCTTGTCCTACCCTAGAAGTTTAATAGTGCATTTTACTTGTCATTTCATGCGCTTTGAGATGCCTCTTCGCCCAATACGCTATCTGAAATAGGAGCGACGTAAATTGAACGAATGTGATAGTATTTCGCTGAATTCTTAAATTAACCATAATATAAAATGATCTAGTCGGGTCTCTGTTTGCCCTACCCTAGAACTTTAATAGTGCATTTTACTCCTCATTTCATGCGCTTTGAGGTGCCGCTTAGCCCAATACGCTATCTGAAATAGGAGCCACGTAAATTGAACGAATGTGATAGTATTTCGCTGAATTCTTAAATTAACCATAATATAAAATGATCTAGTCGGGTCTCTGTTTGCCCTACCCTAGAACTTTAATAGTGCATTTTACTCCTCATTTCATGCGCTTTGAGATGCCGCTTAGCCCAATACGCTATCTGAAATAGGAGCGATATAAATTGAACAAATGTGATAGAATTTCGCTGAATTCTTATATTAACTAAAATATAAAATGATCTAATCGGGTCTCTGATTGCCCTATCATAGAAGTTTAATAGTGCATTTTACTCGCCATTCCACGCGCTTTATGCTAACGCCTAGCCCAGTACGCTATCTGAAATAGGAGCGACGTAAATTGAACAAATGTGATAGAATTTCGCTGAATCCTTATATTAACCAAAATATAAAATGATCTAATCGGGTCTCTTATTGCCCTATCATAGAAGTTTCATAGTGCATTTTACTCGCCCTTCCACGCGCTTTAAGATGCCGTCTAGCCCAGTACGCTATCTGAAATAGGAGCGACGTAAGTTGAACAAATGTGATACTATTACGCTGAATTCTTATATTATCCATAATATAAAATGATATAATCGGGTCTGTGCTTGCGTTACCCTAGAAGTTTAATAGTGCATTTTACGCGCCATTTCATGCGCTTTGAGATGCCGCTTAGCCCAATACGCTATCTGAAATAGGAGCGACGTAAGTTGAACAAATGTGATAGAATTTCGCTGAATTCTTAAATTAACCATAATATGAAATGATCTAATCGGGTCTCTGTTTGCCCTACCCTAGAAGTTTAATAGTGCATTTTACTCCTCATTTCATGCGCTTTGAGATGCCGCTTAGCCCAATACGCTATCTGAAATAGGAGCGACGTAAATTGAACAAATGTGAAAGAATTTCGCTGAATTCTTATATAAACCAAAATATAAAATGATCTAATCGGGTCTCTGATTGCCCTATCATAGAAGGTTAGTAGCGCATTTTACTCGCCATTTCATGCGCTTTGAGATGCCGCTTAGCCCAATTCGCTATCTGAAATATGAGCGACGTAAATTGAACAAATGTGATAGAATTTCGTTGAATTCTTATATTAACCTTAATGTAAAATGATCTAATCGGGTCTCTGTTCGCCCTACCCTAGAAGTTTAATAGTGCATTTCACTCGCTATTCCACGCGCTTTAAGATGCCGGCTAGCCCAGTAGGCTATCTGAAATAGGAGTGACGTAAATTGAACAAATGTGATAGAATTACGCTTAATTCTTATATTAACCGTAATATAAAATGATCTAATCGGGTCTCTCTTTGCATTACCCTAGAAGTTTAATAGTGCATTTTACTCGCCATTTCATGCGCTTTGAGATGCCGCTTAGCCTAATACGCTATCTGAAATAGGAGCGACGTAAATTGAACAAATGTGATAGAATTTCCTTGAATTCTTATATTAACCAAAATATAAAATGATCTGATCGGGTCCCTGATTGCCCTATCATAGAAGTTTAATAGTGCATTTTACTCGCCATTCCGCGCGCTTTAAGATGCCGCCTAGCCCAATACGCTATCTGAAATAGGAGCGACGTAAATTGAACAAATGTGATAGAATTTCCCTGAATTCTTATATAAACCAAAATATAAAATGATCTGATCGGGTCCCTGATTGCCCTATCATAGAAGTTTAATAGTGCATTTTACTCGCCATTCCACGCGCTTTAAGATGCCGCCTAGCCCAGTACGCTATCTGAGATAGGAGCGTCGTAAATTGAACAAATGTGATAGAATTTTGCTGAATTCTTAAATTAACGGTAATATAAAATGACCTAATCGGGTCTCTGTTTGCCCTACCCTAGAAAATTAATAGTGCATTTCACTCGTCATTCCACGCGGTTTAAGATGCCGCCCAGCCCATTACGCTATCTGAAATAGGAGCAACGTAAATTGAACAAATGTGACAGAATTTTGCTGAATTCTTATATTAACCGTAATATAAAATGATCTAATCGGGACTCTCTTTGCCTTACCCTAGAAGTTTAATTGTGCATTTCACTCGTCATTTCATGCGCTTTTAGATGCCGCTTAGCGCACTGCGCTATCTGAAATAGGAGAGACGTAAATTGAACAAATGTGATAGAATTTCGCTGAATTCTTGTATTAACCATAATGTAAAATGATCTAATCGGGAATCTGTTCGCCCTAGCCTATAAGTGTAATAGTGCATTTTATTCGCCATTTCATGCGCTTTGAGATGCCGCTTAGCCCAATACACCATCTGAAATAGGAGCGACGTAAATTGAACAAATGTGATAGAATTTCGCTGAATACTTATAATAACCAAATTATAAAATGATCTAGTCGGGTCGCTGATTGCCCTATCGTAGAAGTTTAATAGTGCATTTTACTCGCCATTCCACGCGCTTTAAGATGCCGCCCAGCCCAGTACGCTATCTGAAATAGGAGCAACGTAAATTGGACAAATGTGTCAGAATTTTGCTGAATTCTTAAATTAACCATAATATAAAATGATCTAATCGGGTCTCTGTTTGCCCTACCCTAGAAGTTTAATAGTGCGTTTTACTCGACATTTCATGCGCTTTGAGATGCCGCTTAGCCCAATACGCTATCTGAAATAGGAGCGACGTAAATTGAACAAATGTGATAGAATTTCGCTGCATTCATATATTAACCAAAATATAAAATGATCTAATCGGGTCTCTGAGTGCCCTATCATAGAAGTTTAATAGTGCATTTTACTCGCCATTCCACGCGCTTTAAGCTGACGCCTAGCCCAGTACGCTATCTGAAATAGGAGCGACCTAAATTGAACAAATGTGATAGAATTTCGCTGAATACTTATAATAACCAAATTATAAAATGATCTAGTCGGGTCGCTGATTGCCCTATCGTAGAAGTTTAATAGTGCATTTTACTCGCCATTCCACGCGCTTTAAGATGCCGCCCAGCCCAGTACGCTATCTGAAATAGGAGCAACGTAAATTGGACAAATGTGTCAGAATTTTGCTGAATTCTTTTATTAACCATAATGTAAAATGATCTAATCGGGTCTCTGTGCGCCCTAGCCTAGAAGTTTAATAGTGGATGTTACTCGCCATTCCACGCGCATTAAGATGCCGCCTAGCCCAGTACGCTATCTGAAATAGGAGCGACCTAAATTGAACAAATGTGATAGAATTTCGTTGAATTCTTAAATTAACCATAATATACAATGATCTAATCGGGTCTCTGTTTGCCCTACCCTAGAAGTTTAATAGTGCATTTTACTCGCCATTCCACGCGCTTTAAGATGCCGCCTAGCCCAGTACGCTATCAGAAATAGGAGCGACGTAAATTGAACAAATGTGATAGAATTTTGCTGAATTCTTAAATTATCCATAATATAAAATGATCTAATCGGGTCTCTGTTTGCCCTACCCTAGAAGTTTAATAGTGCATTTTACTCGTCATTTCATGCGCTTTGAGATGCCGCGTTGCCCAATACGCTATCTGAAATAGGAGCGACGTAAATTGAACGAATGTGATAGTATTTCGCTGAATTCTTAAATTAACCATAATATAAAATGATCTAGTCGGGTCCCTGTTTGCCCTACACTAGAACTTTAATAGTGCATTTTACTCCTCATTTCATGCGCTTTGAGATACCGCTTAGCCCAATACGATATCTGAAATAGGAGCGACGTAAATTGAACAAATGTGATAGAATTTCGTTGAATTCTTAAATTAACCATAATATACAATGATCTAATCGGGTCTCTGTTCGCCCTAGCCTAGAAGTTTAATAGTGCATTTTACTCGCCCTTCCACGCGCTTTAAGATGCCGCCTAGCCCAGTACGCTATCTCAAGCAGGTGCGGCGTAAGTTGAACAAATGTGATAGAATTTCCCTGAATTCTTATATTATCCGTAATATAAAATGATCTAATCGGGTCTCTGTTCGCCCTAGCCTAGAAGTATAATAGTGCATTTTACTCGCCATTTCATGCGCTTTGAGATGCCGCTTAGCCCAATACGCTATCTGAAATAGGAGCGACGTAAATTGAACAAATGTGATAGAATTTCCCTGAATTCTGAAATTAACTATAATATAAAATGATCTAATCGGGTCTCTGTTTGCCCTACCCTAGAAGTTTAATAGTGCGTTTTACTCGCCCTTCCACGCGCTTTAAGATGCCGCCTAGCCCAGTACGCTATCTCAAGCAGGTGCGGCGTAAGTTGAACAAATGTGATAGAATTTCCCTGAATTCTTATATTATCCGTAATATAAAATGATCTAATCGGGTCTCTGTTCGCCCTAGCCTAGAAGTATAATAGTGCATTTTACTCGCCATTTCATGCGCTTTGAGATGCCGCTTAGCCCAATACGCTATCTGAAATAGGAGCGACGTAAATTGAACAAATGTGATAGAATTTCCCTGAATTCTGAAATTAACTATAATATAAAATGATCTAATCGGGTCTCTGTTTGCCCTACCCTAGAAGTTTAATAGTGCATTTTACTCGCCATTCCACGCGCTTTAAGATGCCGCCTAGCCCAGTACGCTATCAGAAATAGGAGCGACGTAAATTGAACAAATGTGATAGAATTTTGCTGAATTCTTAAATTATCCATAATATAAAATGATCTAATCGGGTCTCTGTTTGCCCTACCCTAGAAGTTTAATAGTGAATTTTACTCGCCCTTCCACGCGCTTAGGGGTGCCGCCTAGCCCAGTACGCTATCTCAAGCAGGTGCGGCGTAAGTTGAACAAATGTGATAGAATTTCCCTGAATTCTTATATTATCCGTAATATAAAATGATCTAATCGGGTCTCTGTTCGCCCTAGCCTAGAAGTATAATAGTGCATTTTACTCGCCATTTCATGCGCTTTGAGATGCCGCTTAGCCCAATACGCTATCAGAAATAGGAGCGACGTAAATTGAACAAATGTGATAGAATTTTGCTGAATTCTTATATTATCCGTAATATAAAATGATCTAATTGGTTCTCCGTTTGCCTTATCCTAGAAGTTTAATAGTACATCTTACTCGCCATTTCATGCGCTTTCAGATGCCGCCTAGCCCAATACGCTATCTGAAATAGGAGAGACGTAAATTGAACAAATGTGATAGAATTTCCCTGAATTCTTATATTAACCTTAATGTAAAATGATCTAATCGGGTCTCTGTTCGCCCTACCCTAGAAGTTTAATAGTGCATTTCACTCCTCATTTCATGCGCTTTGAGATGCCGCTTAGCTCAATAAGCTATCTGAAATAGGAGCGACGTAAATTGAATAAATGTGATGGAATTTCGCTGAATCCTTATATTAACCAAAATATAAAATGATCTAATCGGGTCTCTTATTGCCCTATCATAGAAGCTTAACAGTGCATATTACTCGCCATTCCACGCGCCTTAAGGTGCCGTCTACCCCAGTACGCTATCTGAAATAGGAACGACGTAAATTGAACGAATGTGATAGTATTTCGCTGAATTCTTAAATTAACCATAATATAAAATGATCTAGTCGGGTCTCTGTTTGCCCTACCCTAGAACTTTAATAGTGCATTCTACTCCTCATTTCATGCGCTTTGAGATGCCGCTTAGGACAATACGCTATCTGAAATAGGAGCGACGTAAATTGAACGAATGTGATAGTATTTCGCTGAATTCTTAAATTAACCATAATATAAAATGATCTAGTCGGGTCTCTGATTGCCCTATCATAGAAGTTTAATAGTGCATTTCACTCATCATTTCATGCGCTTTGAGATGCCGCTTAGCCGAATACGCTATCTGAAATAGGAGCGACGTAAATTGAACAAATGTGATAGAATTTTGCTGAATTCTTAAATTAACCATAATATAAAATGATCTAATCGGGTCTCTGTTTGCCCTACCCTAGAAGTTTAATAGTGCATTTTACTCGCCATTTCATGCGCTTTGAGATGCCGCTTAGCCCAATACGCTATCTGAAATAGGAGCGACGTAAATTGAACAAATGTGACAGAATTTCGGTGAATTCTTTTATTAACCATAATGTAAAATGATCTAATCGGGTCTCTGTGCGCCCTAGCCTAGAAGTTTAATAGTGGATGTTACTCGCCATTCCACGCGCATTAAGATGCCGCCTAGCCCAGTACGCTATCTGAAATAGGAGCGACCTAAATTGAACAAATGTGATAGAATTTCGTTGAATTCTTAAATTAACCATAATATACAATGATCTAATCGGGTCTCTGTTTGCCCTACCCTAGAAGTTTAATAGTGCATTTTACTCGCCATTCCACGCGCTTTAAGATGCCGCCTAGCCCAGTACGCTATCAGAAATAGGAGCGACGTAAATTGAACAAATGTGATAGAATTTGGCTGAATTCTTATATAAAGCAAAATATAAAATGATCTAATCGGGTCTCTGATTGCCCTATCATAGAAGTTTAATAGTGCATTTTACTCGCCATTCCACGCGCTTTGAGATGCCGCCTAGCCCAGTACGCTATCTGAAATAGGAGCGACGTACATTGAACAAATGTGATAGAATTTTGCTGAATTCTTAAATTAACGGTAATATAAAATGATCTAATCGGGTCTCTGGTTGCCCTACCCTGGAAGTTTAATAGTGCATTTATCTCGTCATTCCATGCACTTTGAGATGCCGCTTTACCCAATACGCTATCTGAAATAGGAGCGACGTAAATTGAACGAATGTGATAGTATTTCGCTGAATTCTTAAATTAACCATAATATAAAATGATCTAGTCGGGTCTCTGTTTGCCCTACCCTAGAACTTTAATAGTGCATTCTACTCCTCATTTCATGCGCTTTGAGATGCCGCTTAGGCCAATACGCTATCTGAAATAGGAGCGACGTAAATTGAACGAATGTGATAGTATTTCGCTGAATTCTTAAATTAACCATAATATAAAATGATCTAGTCGGGTCTCTGTTTGCCCTACCCTAGAACTTTAATAGTGCATTCTGCTCCTCATTTCATGCGCTTTGAGATGCCGCTTAGCCCAATACGCTATCTGAAATAGGAGCGACGTAAATTGAACGAATGTGATAGTACTTCGCTGAATTCTTAAATTAACTATAATATAAAATGATCTAGTCGGGTCTCTGTTTGCCCAACCCTAGAACTTTAATAGTGCATTTTACTCCTCATTTCATGCGCTTTGAGATGCCGCTTAGCCCGATACGCTATCTGAAATAGGAGCGATATAAATTGAACAAATGTGATAGAATTTCGCTGAATTCTTATATTAACCAAAATATAAAATGATCTAATCGGGTCTCTGATTGCCCTATCATAGAAGTTTAATAGTGCATTTTACTCGCCATTCCACGCGCTTTATGCTAACGCCTAGCCCAGTACGCTATCTGAAATAGGAGCGACGTAAATTGAACAAATGTTATACAATTTCCCTGAAATCTTATATTAAACAAAATATAAAATGATCTAATCGGGTCTCTGATTGCCCTACCATAGAAGTTTAGTAGAGCATTTTACTCGCCATTCCACGCGCTTTAAGATGCCGCTTAGCCCAATACGCTATCTGGAATTGGAGCGACGTAAATTGAACAAACGTGATAGGATTTCGCTGAATTCTTATATTAACCAAAATATAAAATGATCTAATCGGGTCTCGGATTGCCCTATCACAGAAGGCTAATAGTGCATTTTACTCGCTATTCCACGCGCTTTAAGATGCCGGCTAGCCCAGTAGGCTATCTGAAATAGGAGTGACGTAAATTGAACAAATGTGATAGAATTACTCTTAATTCTTTTATTAACCATGATGTAATATGATCTAATCGGATCTCTGTTTGCCTTACCCTAGAAGTTTAATAGTGCATTTTACTCGCCATTTCATCCGCTTTGAGATGCCGCTTAGCCCAATACGCTATCTGAAATAGCAGCGACGTAAATCGAACAAATGTGATAGAATTTCGTTGAATTCTTAAATTAACCATAATATACAATGATCTAATCGGGTCTCTGTTCGCCCTAGCCGAGAAGTTTAATAGTGCATTTTATTCGCCATTTCATGCGCTTTGAGATGCCGCTTAGCCCAATACGCTATCTGGAATTGGAGCGACGTAAATTGAACAAACGTGATAGGATTTCGCTGAATTCTTATATTAACCAAAATATAAAATGATCTAATCGGGTCTCTCTGATTGCCCTATCATAGAAGGCTAATAGTGCATTTTACTCGCTATTCCACGCGCTTTAAGATGCCGGCTAGCCCAGTAGGCTATCTGAAATAGGAGTGACGTAAATTGAACAAATGTAATAGAATTTCCGTGAATTCTTATATTAACCTTAATGTAAAATGATCTAATCGGGTCTCTGTTCGCCTTACCATAGAAGTCTAATGGTGCATTTCACGCGCCATTTCATGCGCTTTGAGATGCCGCTTAGCCCAATACGCTATCTGAAATAGGAGCAACGTAAGTTGAACAATTGTGATAGAATTTCGCTGAATTCTTTTATTAACCATAATGTAAAATGATCTGATCGGGTCTCTGTTCGCCCTAATCTAGAAGTTTAATAGTGAATTTTATTCGCCACTTCATGCGCTTTGAGATGCCGCTTAGCCGAATACGCTATCTGATATAGGAGCGACGTAAATTGAACAAATGTGATACAATTTCCCTGAAATCTTATATTAAACAAAATATAAAATGATCTAATCGGGTCTCTGATTGCCCTACCATAGAAGTTTAGTAGAGCATTTTACTCGCCATTCCACGCGCTTTAAGATGCCGCTAAGCCCAATACGCTATCTGGAATAGGAGCGACGTAAATTGAACAAACCTGATAGGATTTCGCTGAATTCTTATATTAACCAAAATATAAAATGATCTAATCGGGTCTCTGATTGCCCTACCATAGAAGGCTAATAGTGCATTTTACTCGCTATTCCACGCGCTTTAAGGTGCCGGCTAGCCCAGTAGGCTATCTGAAATACGAGTGACGTAAATTGAACAAATGTGATAGAATTACTCTTAATTCTTTTATTAACCATAATGTAATATGATCTAATCGGGTCTCTGTTTGCCATACCCTAGAAGTTTAATAGTTGATTTTGCTCGCCATTTCATGCGCATTGAGATGCCGCATAGCCCAGTACGCTATCTGAAATAGGAGCGACGTAAGTTGAACAAAAGTGATAGAATTTCGCTGAATCCTTATATTAACCAACATATAAAATGATCTAATCGGGTCTCTGATTGCCCTACCATAGAAGTTTAGTAGAGCATTTTACTCGCCATTCCACGCGCTTTAAGATGCCGCGAAGCCCAATATGCTATCTGAAATGGGAGCGACGTAAATTGAACAAATGTGATAGAATTTCGCTGAATTCTTAAATTAACCATAATATAAAATGATCTAATCGAGTCTCTGTTCGCCTTACCCTAGAAGGTTAATAGTGCATTTCACTCGACATTTCATGCGCTTTGAGATGCCGCTTAGCCCAATAAGCTATCTGCAATAGGAGCGACGTAAATTGAACAAATGTGATAGAATTTCGCTGAATTCTTATATTAACCAAAATATAAAATGATCTAATCGGGTCTCTGATTGCCCTATCATAGAAGTGTAATAGTGCATTTTACTCGTCATTTCATGCGCTTTGAGATGCCGCTTTGACCAATACGCTATCTGAAATAGAAGCGACGTAAATTGAACGAATGTGATAGAATTTCGCTGCATTCTTAAATTAACCATAATATAAAATGATCTAATCGGGTCTCTGTTCGCCCTATCATAGAACTTTAATAGTGCATTTTACTCGCCCTTCCACGCGCTTTAAGATGCCGTCTAGCCCAGTAGGCCAACTGAAATAGGAGCGACGTAAATTGAACAAATGTGATAGAATTTCGCTGAATTCTTATATTAACCAAAATATAAAATTATCTAATCGGGTCTCTGATTGCCCTACCCTAGAAGTTTAATAATGCATTCTACTCGCCATTTCATGCGCTTTGAGGTGCCGCTTAGCCCAATACGCTATCTGAAATATGAGCGACGTAAATTGAACAAATGTGATAGAATTTCGCTGAATTCTTATATTAACCTTAATGTAAAATGATCTAATCGGGTCTCTGTTCGCCCTATCATAGAACTTTAATAGTGCATTTTATTCGCCATTTCATCCGCTTTGAGATGTCGCTTAGCCCAATACGCTATCTGAAATAGGAGCGATGTAAATTGAACAAATGTGATAGAATTTCGCTGAATCCTTATATTAACCAAAATATAAAATGATCTAATCGGGTCTCTTATTGCCCTATCATAGAAGTTTCATAGGGTATTTTACTCGCCATTCCACGCGCTTTAAGATGCCGCCTAGCCCAGTACGCTATCTGAAATAGGAAGGACGTAAATTGAACAAGTGTGATAGAATTTCGTTGAATTCTTAAATTAACCATAATATAAAATGATCAAATCGGGTCTCTGTTCGCCCTATCATAGAACTTTAATAGTGCATTTTACTCGCCCTTCCACGCGCTTTAAGATGCCGTCTAGCCCAGTATGCCATCTGAAATAGGAGCGACGTAAATTGAACAAATGTGATAGAATTTCGCTGAATTCTTATATTAACCAAAATATAAAATGATCTAATCGGGTCTCTGATTGCCCTACCCTAGAAGTTTAATAGTGGATTTTGCTCGCCATTTCATGCGCTTTGAGATGCCGCCTAGCCCAGTACGCTATCTGAAATAGGAGCGACGTAAGTTGAACAAATGTGATAGAATTACGCTGCATTCTTATATTAACCGTAATATAAAATGATCTAATCGGGTCTCTGTTTGCCTTATCCTAGAAGTTTAATAGTGCATTATACTCGCCATTTCGTGCGCTTCGAGATGCCGCTTAGCCCAATACGCCATCTGAAATAGGAGCGACGTAAATTGAACAAATGTGATAGAATTTCCCTGAAATCTTATATTAACCGTAATATAAAATGATCTAATCGGGTCTCTGTTTGCCCTACCCTAGAAGTTTAATAGTGCATTTTACTCGCCATTGCATGTGCATTGAGATGCCGCATAGCCCAATACGCTATCTGAAATAGGAGCAACGTAAATTGAACAAATGTGATAGAATTTCCGTGAATTCTTATATTAACCGTAATGTAAAATGATCTAATCGGGTCTCTGATCGCCCTACCATAGAAGTCTAATAGTGCATTTCACTCGCCATTTCATGCGCTTTGAGATGCCTCTTAGCCCAATACGCTATCTGAAATAGGAGCGACGTAAGTTGAACAAATGTGATAGAATTTCGCTGAATTCTTTTATGAACCATAATGTAAAATGATCTAATCGGGTCTCTGTTCGCCCTAGCCTAGAGGTTTAATAGTGCATTTTACTCGCCATTCCACGCGCTTTAAGTTACCGCCTAGCCCAGTACGCTATCTAAAATAGGAGCGACGTAAATTGAACAAATGTGATAGAATTTTGTTGAATCCTTAAATTAACGGAAATATAAAATGATCTAATCGGGTCTCTGTTTGCCCTACCCTAGAAGTTTCATAGTGCATTTTACTCGCCATTTCATGCGCTTTGAGATGCCGCTTAGCCCGATACGCTATCTTAAATAGGAGCGACGTAAGTTGAACAAATGTGATAGAATTACGCTGAATTCTTATATTAACCATAATATAAAATGATCCAATCGGGTCTCTGTTTGCCTTACCCTAGAAGATTAATAGTGCATTTTACTCGCCATTTCATGCGCTTTGAGATGCCGCTTAGCCCAATACGCTATCTGAAATAGGAGCGACGTAAATAGAACAAATGTGGTAGAATTTCGCTGAATTCTCAAATTAACTATAATATAAAAGTATCTAATCGGGTCTCTGTTTGCCCTACCATAGAAGTTTAATAGTGCATTTTACTCGTCATTTCATGCGCTGTGAGAGGCAGCTTAGCCCAATACGTTATCTGAAATAGGAGCGATGTAAATTGAACAAATGTGATAGAATTTCGCTGAATTCTTTTATTAACCATAATGTAAAATGATCTAATCGGGTCTCCGCTCACCCTAGCCTAGAAGTTTAATGGTGCATTTTATTCGCAATTTCATGCGCTTTGAGATGCCGCTTAGCCCAATACGCTATCTGAAATAGGAGCGACGTAAATTGAACAAATGTGATAGAATTTCCCTGAAATCTTATATTGAACAAAATATAAAATGATCTAATTGGGGCTCTGATTGCCCTATCATAGAAGTTTAGTAGTGCATTTTACTCGCCCTTCCAGGCGCTTTAAGATACCGTCTAGCCCAATACGCTATCTGAAATAGAGCGACGTAAATTGAACAAATGTGATAGAATTTCCCCGAAATCTTATATTGAACAAAATATAAAATGATCTAATCGGGTCTCTGATTGCCCTATCATAGAAGTTTAGTAGTGCATTTTACTCGCCCTTCCACGCGCTTTAAGATGCCGTCTAGCCCAGTACGCTATCTGAAATAGGAGCGACGTAAGTTGAACAAATGTGATACAATTACGCTGAATTCTTAGATTAACCGTAATATAAAATGATCTAATCGGGTCTCTGTTTGCCTTACCGTAGAAGTTTAATAGTGCATTGTACTCGCCATTTCATGCGCTTTGAGATGCCGCGTAGCCCAATACGCTATCTGAAATGGGAGCGACGTAAATTGAACAAATGTGATAGAATTTCGCTGAATTCTCATATTAACATTAATGTAAACTGATCTAATCGAGTCTCTGTTCGCCCTACCCTAGAAGTTTAATAGTGCATTTCACTCGTCATTTCATGCGCTTTGAGATGCCGCTTAGCCCAATAAGCTATCTGAAATAGGAGCGACGTAAATTGAATAAATGTGATAGAATTTCGCTGAATTCTTATATTAACCAAAATATAAAATGATCTAATCGGGTCTCTGTTTGCCTTACCCTAGAAGTTTAATAGTGCATTTTACTCGCCATTCCACGCGCTTTAAGATGCCGCCTAGCCCAGTACGCTATCTGAAATAGGAGCGACGTAAGTTGAACAAATGTGATAGAATTTCCCTGAATTCTTATATTAACCTCAATGTAAAATGATCTAATCGGGTCTCTGTTTGCCCTAGCCTAGAAGTTTAATAGTGCATTTTACTCGCCCTGCCACGCGCTTTAAGATGGCGCCTAGCCCAGTACGCTATCAGAAATAGGAGCGATGTAAGTTGAACAAATGTGATAGAATTTCGCTGAATTCTTTTATTAACCATAATTTAAAATGATGTAATCGGGTCTCTGTTCGCCCTAGCCTAGAAGTTTAGTAGTGCATTTTATTCGCCATTTCATGCGCTTTGAGATGCCGCGTAGCCCAATACGCTATCTGAAATAGGAGCGACGTAAATTGAACAAATGTGATAGAATTTCCCTGAAATCTTATATTGAACAAAATATAAAATGATCTAATTGGGTCTCTGATTGCCCTATCATAGAAGTTTAATAGTGCAATTTACCCGTCATTCCACGCGCTTTAAGATGCCGCCTAGCCCAGTACGCTATCTGAAATAGGAGCGACGTAAGTTGAACAAATGTGATAGAATTTTGCTGAATTCTTAAATTAACCATAATATAAAATGATCTAATAGGGTCTCTGTTTGCCCTACCCTAGAAGTTTAATAGTGCATTTTACTCGCCCTTCCACGTGCTAAATGATGCCGCCTAGCCCAGTACGCTATCTGAAATAGGAGCGACGTAAGTTTAACAAATGTGATAGGATTACGCTGAATTCTTATATTAACCGTAATATAAAATGATCTAATCGGGTCCCTGTTTGCCTTACCCTAGAAGTTTAATAGTGCATTGTACTCGCCATTTCATGCGTTTTGAGATGCCGTTTAGCCCAATACGCTATCTGAAATAGGATCGACGTAAATTGAACAAGTGTGATAGAATTTCGTTGAATTCTTAAATTAACCATAATATAAAATGATCTCATCGGGTCTCTGTTCGCCCTACCCTAGAAGTTTAATAGTGCATTTCACTCGCTATTTCATGCGCTTTGAGATGCCGCCTAGCCCAGTACGCTATCTGAAATAGGAACGACGTAAATTGAACAAATGTGATAGAATTTTGCTTAATGATTAAATTGACAATAATATAAAATGATCTAATCGGGTCTCTGTTTGCCCTACCCTAGAAGTTTAATAGTGCATTTTGCTCGCCATTTCATGCGCTTTGAGATGCCGCTTAGCCCAATACGCTTTCTGAAATAGGAGCGACGTAAATTGAACAAATGTGATAGAATTTCCCTGAAATCTTATATTGAACAAAATATAAAATGATCTAATTGGGTCTCTGATTGCCCTATCATAGAAGTTTAATAGTGCAATTTACCCGTCATTCCACGCGCTTTAAGATGCCGCCTAGCCCAGTACGCTATCTGAAATAGGAGCGACGTAAATTGAACAAGTGTGATAGAATTTCGTTGAATTCTTAAATTACCATAATATAAAATGATATAATCGGGTCTCTGTTTGCCATACCCTAGAAGTTTAATAGTGCATTTTGCACGCCATTTAATGCGCTTTGAGATGCCGCTTAGCCCAATACGCTATCTGAAATAGGAGCGACGTAAATTGAATAAATGTGATAGAATTTCCCTGAATTCTTATATTAATCTTAATGTAAAATGATCTAATCGGGTCTCTGTTCGCCCTACCCTAGAAGATTAATTGTGCATTTCACTCGCCATTTCATGCGCTTTGAGCTGCCGCCTAGCCCAGTACGCTATCTGAAATAGCAGCGACGTAAATTGAACAAATGTGATATAATTTCCCTGAATTCTTATATTAACCATAATATAAAATGATCTAATCGGGTCTCTGTTTGCCATACCCTACAAGTTTAATAGTGGATTTTATTCGCCATTTCATGCGCTTTGAGATGCCGCTTAGCCGAATACGCTATCTGAAATAGGAGCGACGTAAATTGAACAAATGTGATAGAATTTCCCTGAAATCTTATATTAATCAAAATATAAAATGATCTAATCGGGTCTCTGATTGCCCTATCATAGAAGATTAGTAGTGCATTGTACTCGCCATTCCACGCGCTTTAAGATGCCGCCTAGCCCAGTACGCTATCTGAAATAGGAGCGACGTAACTTGAACAAATGTGATAGAATTACGCTGAATTCTTATATTAACCGTAATATAAAACGATCTAATCGGGTCTCTGTTTGCCTTATCCTAGAAGTTTAATAGCGCATTTTACTCGCCATTTCATGCGCTGTGAGATGCCGCTTAGCCCAATACGCTATCTGGAATAGGAGCGACGTAAATTGAAGAAATGTGACAGAATTACGCTGAATTCTTATATTAACCGTAATATAAAATGATCTAATCGGGTCTCTGTTTGCCCTACCCTAGAAGTTTAATAGTCCATTATATTCGCCATTTCATGCGCTTTGAGATGCCGGTTAGCCCAATACGCTAACTGAAATAGGAGCGACGTAAATAGAACAAATGTGATAGGATTTCCCGGAAATCTTATATTAAACAAAATATAAAATGATCTAATCTGGTCTCTGACTGCCCTATCATTGAAGCTTAACAGTGCATTTTACTCGCCATTCCACGCGCTTTAAGATGCCGCCTAGCCCAGTACGCTATCTGAAATAGGAGCGACGTAAATTCAACAAATGTGATAGAATCTTGCTGAATTCTTAAATTAACCATAATATAAAATGATCTAATCGGGTCTCTGTTTGCCCTAGCCTAGGAGTTTAATAGTGCACTTTACTCGCCATTTCATGCGCTTTGAGATGCCGCTTAGCCCAATACGCTATCCGAAATATGAGCGACACGAATTGAACAAATGTGATAGAATTTCCCTGAAATCTTGTATTAAACAAAATATAAAATGATCTAATCGCGTCTCTGATTTCCCTATCATACAAGTTTAATAGTGCATTTTACTCGCCACTCCACGCGCTTTAGGACGCCGCCTAGCACAGTACGCTATCCGAAATAGGAGCGACGTAAATTGAACATTTGTGATAGAATTTTGCTGAATTCTTAAATTAACCATAATATAAAATGATCTAATCGGGTATCTGTTTGCCTTATCCTAGAAGTTTAATAGTGCATTATACTCGCCATTTCATGCGCTTCGAGATGCCGCGTAGCTCAGTACGCTATCTGAAATAGGAGCGACGAAAGTTGAACAAATGTGATAGAATTTCGCTGAATTATTTTATTAACCAGAATGTAAAATGATCTAATCTGGTCTCTGTTCGCCCTACCATAGAAGTCTTATAGTGCATTTCACTCGACATTTCATGCGCTTTGAGATGCCGCTTGGCCCAATACGCTATCTGAAATAGGAGCGACCTAAATTGTACGAATGTGATAGAATTTTGCTGAATTCTTAAATTAACCATAATATAAAATGATCTAATCGGGTCTCTGCTTGCCCTACCCTAGAAGTTTAATAGTGCATTTTCCTCGTCATTTCATGCGCTTTGAGATGCCGCTTTGCCCAATACGCTATCTGAAATAGGAGCGACGTAAATTGAACGAATGTGATAGAATTTCGCTCAATTCTTAAATTAACCATAATATAAAATGATCTAATCGGGTCTCTGTTTGCCCTACCCTTGAACTTTAACAGTGCATTTTACTCGTCATTTCATGCGCTTTGAGATGCCGCTTAGCCTAATACGCTATCTGAAATTGGAGCGATATAAGTTGAACAAATGTGATAGAATTTCACTGAATTCTTTTATTAACCATAATGTAAAATGATCTAATCGGATCTCTGTCCGCCCGAGTCTAGAACTTTAATAGTTCATTTTATTCGCCATTTCATACGGTTTGAGATGCCGCTTTGCTCAATACGCTATCTGAAATAGGAGCGACGTAAATTGAACAAATGTGATAGAATTTCACTGAATTCTTATATTAACCAAAATATAAAATGATGTAATCGGGTCTCTGATTGCCCTAGCATAGAAGTTTAATAGTGAATTTTACTCGCCATTCCGAACGCATTAAGATGCCGCATAGCCCAGTTCGCTATCTGCAATAGGAGCGACGTAAATTTAACAAATGTGATAGAATGTTGCTGAATTCTTAAATTAACCATAGTACAAAATGATCTAATCGGGTCTCTGCTTGCTCTACCCTAGAAGTTTAATAGTGCATTTTGCTCGCCATTTCATGCGCTTTGAGATGCCGCTTAGCTCAGTACGCTATTTGAAATAGGAACGACGTAAGTTGAACAAATGTGAAAGAATTTCGCTGAATTCTTAAATTAACCATAACATAAAATGATCTAATCGGGTCTCTGTTTGCCCTACCCTAGAAATTTAATAGTGCATTTTGCTCGCCATTTCATGCGCTTTGAGATGCCGCTGAGCCCAATACGCTATTTGAAATAGGAGCGACGTAAATTGAACAAATGTGATAGAATTTCACTGAATTCTCATATTAACCAAAATATAAAATGATCTAATCGGGTCTCTGATTGCCCTATCATAGAATTTTAATTGTGCATTCTACTCGCCATTCCACCCGCTTTAAGATGCCGCCTAGCCCAGTACGCTATCTGAAATAGGAGCGACGGAAATTGAACAAATGTGATAGAATTTTGCTGAATTCTTAAATTATCCATAATATAAAATGATCTAATCGGGTCTCTGATTGCCCTATCATAGAAGTTTAATAGTGCATTTTACTCGCCATTCCACGCGCTTTAAGATGCCGCTTAGTCCAGTACGCTATCTGAAATAGGAACGACGTAAGTTGAACAAATGTGATAGAATTACGCTGAATTCTTATATTAACCGTAATATAAAATGATCTAATCTGGTCTCTGTTTGCCTCACCCTAGAAGTTTAAAAGTGCATTTTACTTGCCATTTCATGCGCTTTGAGATGCCGCTTAGCACAATACGCTATCTGAAATAGGAACGACGTAAATTGAACAAATGTGATAGAATTTCGCTGAATTCTTAAATTAACCATAATATAAAATGATCTAATCGGGTCCCTGTTTGCCCTACCCTAGAAGTTGAATAGTGCATTTCACTCGTCATGTCATACGCTTTGAGATGCCGCTTAGCCCAATACGCTATCTGAAATAGGAGCGACGTAAGTTGAACAAATGTGACAGAATTACGATGCATTCTTATATTCACCTTAATGTAAAATGATCTCTTCGGGTCTCTGTTCGCCCTACCCTAGAAGTATAATAGTGCATTTTACTCGCCCTTCCACGCGCTTTAAGATGCCGCCTAGCCCAGTAGGCTATCTGAAATAGGAGCGACGTAAGATGAACAAATGTGATAGAATTACGCTGAATTCTTATATTAACCGTAATATAAAATGAACTAATCGGGTCTCCGTTTGCCTTATCCTAGAAGTTTAATAGCGCATTTTACTCGCCATTTCATGCGCTTTGAGAGGCCGCTTAGCCCAATACGCTATCTGAAATAGGAGCGACGTAAATTGAACAAATGTGATAGAATTTCCGTGAAATCTTATATTAAACAAAATATAAAATGATCTAATCGGGTCTCTGATTGCCCTATCATAGAAGTTTAGTAGTGCATTTTACTCGTCATTCCACGCGCTTTAAGGTGCCGCCTAGCCCAGTACGCTATCTGAAATAGGAGCGACGTAAGTTGAACAAATGTGATAGAATTTTGCTGAAATCTTATATTGAACAAAATATAAAATGATCTAATTGGGTCTCTGATTGCCCTATCATAGAAGTTTAGTAGTGCATTTTACTCGCCATTCCACGCGCTTTAAGATGCCGCCTAGCCCAGTACGCTATCTGAAATAGGAGCGACGTAAGTTGAACAAATGTGATAGAATTACGCTGAATTCTTATATTAACCGAGATATAAAATGATCTAATCGGGTCTCTGTTTGCCTTATCCTAGAAGTTTAATAGTGCATTTTACTCGCCATTTCATGCGCTTTGAGATGCCGCTTAGCCCAATACCCTATCTGAAATAGGATCGACGTTATTTGAACAAATGTGAGAGAATTTCGCTGAATTCTTAAATTCACTATAATATAAAATGAACTAAACGGGTCTCTGTTTGCTCTACCCTAGAAGTTTAATAGTGCATTTTACTCGCCATTCCACGCGCTTTAAGATGCCGCCTAGCCCAGTACGCTATCTGAAATAGGAGCGACGTAAGTTGAACAAATGTGATAGAATTTTGCTGAATTCTTAAATTAACCATAATATAAAATGATCTAATAGGGTCTCTGTTTGCCCTACCCTAGAAGTTTAATAGTGCATTTTACTCGCCCTTCCACGTGCTAAATGATGCCGCCTAGCCCAGTACGCTATCTGAAATAGGAACGACGTAAATTGAACAAATGTGATAGAATTTTGCTTAATGATTAAATTGACAATAATATAAAATGATCTAATCGGGTCTCTGTTTGCCCTACCCTAGAAGTTTAATAGTGCATTTTGCTCGCCATTTCATGCGCTTTGAGATGCCGCTTAGCACAATACGCTATCTGAAATAGGAACGACGTAAATTGAACAAATGTGATAGAATTTCGCTGAATTCTTAAATTAACCATAATATAAAATGATCTAATCGGGTCCCTGTTTGCCCTACCCTAGAAGTTGAATAGTGCATTTCACTCGTCATGTCATACGCTTTGAGATGCCGCTTAGCCCAATACGCTATCTGAAATAGGAGCGACGTAAGTTGAACAAATGTGACAGAATTACGATGCATTCTTATATTCACCTTAATGTAAAATGATCTCTTCGGGTCTCTGTTCGCCCTACCCTAGAAGTATAATAGTGCATTTTACTCGCCCTTCCACGCGCTTTAAGTTGCCGCCTAGCCCAGTAGGCTATCTGAAATAGGAGCGACGTAAGATGAACAAATGTGATAGAATTACGCTGAATTCTTATATTAACCGTAATATAAAATGAACTAATCGGGTCTCCGTTTGCCTTATCCTAGAAGTTTAATAGCGCATTTTACTCGCCATTTCATGCGCTTTGAGAGGCCGCTTAGCCCAATACGCTATCTGAAATAGGAGCGACGTAAATTGAACAAATGTGATAGAATTTCCGTGAAATCTTATATTAAACAAAATATAAAATGATCTAATCGGGTCTCTGATTGCCCTATCATAGAAGTTTAGTAGTGCATTTTACTCGTCATTCCACGCGCTTTAAGGTGCCGCCTAGCCCAGTACGCTATCTGAAATAGGAGCGACGTAAGTTGAACAAATGTGATAGAATTTTGCTGAAATCTTATATTGAACAAAATATAAAATGATCTAATTGGGTCTCTGTTTGCCTTATCCTAGAAGTTTAATAGTGCATTTTACTCGCCATTTCATGCGCTTTGAGATGCCGCTTAGCCCAATACCCTATCTGAAATAGGATCGACGTTATTTGAACAAATGTGAGAGAATTTCGCTGAATTCTTAAATTCACTATAATATAAAATGAACTAAACGGGTCTCTGTTTGCTCTACCCTAGAAGTTTAATAGTGCATTTTACTCGCCATTCCACGCGCTTTAAGATGCCGCCTAGCCCAGTACGCTATCTGAAATAGGAGCGACGTAAGTTGAACAAATGTGATAGAATTTTGCTGAATTCTTAAATTAACCATAATATAAAATGATCTAATAGGGTCTCTGTTTGCCCTACCCTAGAAGTTTAATAGTGCATTTTACTCGCCCTTCCACGTGCTAAATGATGCCGCCTAGCCCAGTACGCTATCTGAAATAGGAACGACGTAAATTGAACAAATGTGATAGAATTTTGCTTAATGATTAAATTGACAATAATATAAAATGATCTAATCGGGTCTCTGTTTGCCCTACCCTAGAAGTTTAATAGTGCATTTTGCTCGCCATTTCATGCGCTTTGAGATGCCGCTTAGCCCAATACGCTTTCTGAAATAGGAGCGACGTAAATTGAACAAGTGTGATAGAATTTCGTTGAATTCTTAAATTAACCATAATATAAAATGATATAATCGGGTCTCTGTTTGCCATACCCTAGAAGTTTAATAGTGCATTTTGCACGCCATTTAATGCGCTTTGAGATGCCGCTTAGCCCAATACGCTATCTGAAATAGGAGCGACGTAAATTGAACAAATGTGATAGAATTTCCCTGAATTCTTATATTAATCTTAATGTAAAATGATCTAATCGGGTCTCTGTTCGCCCTACCCTAGAAGATTAATAGTGCATTTCACTCGCCATTTCATGCGCTTTGAGATGCCGCCTAGCTCAGTACGCTATCTGAAATAGCAGCGACGTAAATTGAACAAATGTGATATAATTTCCCTGAATTCTTATATTAACCATAATATAAAATGATCTAATCGGGTCTCTGTTTGCCATACCCTACAAGTTTAATAGTGGATTTTGCTCGCCATTTCATGCGCTTTGAGATGCCGCTTAGCCCAATACGCTTTCTGAAATAGGAGCGACGTAAATTGAACAAGTGTGATAGAATTTCGTTGAATTCTTAAATTAACCATAGTACAAAATGATATAATCGGGTCTCTGCTTGCTCTACCCTAGAAGTTTAATAGTGCATTTTGCACGCCATTTCATGCGCTTTGAGATGCCGCTTAGCCCAATACGCTATCTGAAATAGGAGCGACGTAAATTGAACAAATGTGATAGAATTTCCCTGAAATCTTATATTAATCAAAATATAAAATGATCTAATCGGGTCTCTGATTGCCCTATCATAGAAGATTAGTAGTGCATTGTACTCGCCATTCCACGCGCTTTAAGATACCGCCTAGCCCAGTACGCTATCTGAAATAGGAGCGACGTAACTTGAACAAATGTGATAGAATTACGCTGAATTCTTATATTAACCGTAATATAAAACGATCTAATCGGGTCTCTGTTTGCCTTATCCTAGAAGTTTAATAGCGCATTTTACTCGCCATTTCATGCGCTTTGAGATGCCGCTTAGCCCAATACGCTATCTGGAATAGGAGCGACGTAAATTGAAGAAATGTGACAGAATTACGCTGAATTCTTATATTAACCGTAATATAAAATGATCTAATCGGGGGTCTGTTTGCCCTACCCTAGAAGTTTAATAGTCCATTATATTCGCCATTTCATACGCTTTGAGATGCCGGTTAGCCCAATACGCTAACTGAAATAGGAGCGACGTAAATAGAACAAATGTGATAGGATTTCCCGGAAATCTTATATTAAACAAAATATAAAATGATCTAATCTGGTCTCTGACTGCCCTATCATTGAAGCTTAACAGTGCATTTTACTCGCCATTCCACGCGCTTTAAGATGCCGCCTAGCCCAGTACGCTATCTGAAATAGGAGCGACGTAAATTCAACAAATATGATAGAATCTTGCTGAATTCTTAAATTAACCATAATATAAAATGATCTAATCGGGTCTCTGTTTGCCCTAGTCTAGTAGTTTAATAGTGCACTTTACTCGCCATTTCATGCGCTTTGAGATGCCGCTTAGCCCAATACGCTATCCGAAATATGAGCGACACGAATTGAACAAATGTGATAGAATTTCCCTGAAATCTTGTATTAAACAAAATATAAAATGATCTAATCGCGTCTCTGATTTCCCTATCATACAAGTTTAATAGTGCATTTTACTCGCCACTCCACGCGCTTTAGGACGCCGCCTAGAACAGTACGCTATCCGAAATAGGAGCGACGTAAATTGAACAATTGTGATAGAATTTTGCTGAATTCTTAAATTAACCATAATATAAAATGATCTAATCGGGTATCTGTTTGCCTTATCCTAGAAGTTTAATAGTGCATTATACTCGCCATTTCATGCGCTTCGAGATGCCGCGTAGCTCAGTACGCTATCTGAAATAGGAGCGACGAAAGTTGAACAAATGTGATAGAATTTCGCTGAATTATTTTATTAACCAGAATGTAAAATGATCTAATCTGGTCTCTGTTCGCCCTACCATAGAAGTCTTATAGTGCATTTCACTCGCCATTTCATGCGCTTTGAGATGCCGCTTGGCCCAATACGCTATCTGAAATAGGAGCGACCTAAATTGTACGAATGTGATAGAATTTTGCTGAATTCTTAAATTAACCATAATATAAAATGATCTAATCGGGTCTCTGTTTGCCCTACCCTTGAACTTTAATAGTGCATTTTACTCGTCATTTCATGCGCTTTGAGATGCCGCTTAGCCTAATACGCTATCTGAAATTGGAGCGATATAAGTTGAACAAATGTGATAGAATTTCACTGAATTCTTTTATTAACCATAATGTAAAATGATCTAATCGGATCTCTGTCCGCCCGAGTCTAGAACTTTAATAGTTCATTTTATTCGCCATTTCATACGGTTTGAGATGCCGCTTTGCTCAATACGCTATCTGAAATAGGAGCGACGTAAATTGAACAAATGTGATAGAATTTCACTGAATTCTTATATTAACCAAAATATAAAATGATGTAATCGGGTCTCTGATTGCCCTAGCATAGAAGTTTAATAGTGCATTTTACTCGCCATTCCGAACGCATTAAGATGCCGCATAGCCCAGTTCGCTATCTGCAATAGGAGCGACGTAAATTTAACAAATGTGATAGAATGTTGCTGAATTCTTAAATTAACCATAACATAAAATGATCTAATCGGGTCTCTGTTTGCCCTACCCTAGAAATTTAATAGTGCATTTTGCTCGCCATTCCATGCGCTTTGAGATGCCGCTGAGCCCAATACGCTATTTGAAATAGGAGCGACGTAAATTGAACAAATGTGATAGAATTTCACTGAATTCTCATATTAACCAAAATATAAAATGATCTAATCGGGTTTCTGATTGCCCTATCATAGAATTTTAATTGTGCATTCTACTCGCCATTCCACCCGCTTTAAGATGCCGCCTAGCCCAGTACGCTATCTGAAATAGGAGCGACGGAAATTGAACAAATGTGATAGAATTTTGCTGAATTCTTATATTAACCGTAATATAAAATGATCTAATCGGGTCTCTGTTTGCCTCACCCTAGAAGTATAATAGTGCATTTCACTCGTCATTTCATGCGCTTTGAGATGCCGCTAAGCCCAATAAGCTATCTGTAATAGAAGCGACGTAAATTGAACAAATGTGATAGAATTTCGCAGAATTCTTAAATTAACCATAATGTAAAATGATCTAATCGGGTCCCTGTTTGCCCTACCCTATAAGTTTAATAGTGCATTTCACTCGTCATTTCATGCGCTTTGAGATGCCGCTTAGCCTAATACGCTATCTGAAATTGGAGCGATATAAGTTGAACATATGTGATAGAATTTCACTGAATTCTTTTATTAACCATAATGTAAAATGATCTAATCGGATCTCTGTCCGCCCGAGTCTAGAACTTTAATAGTTCATTTTATTCGCCATTTCATACGGTTTGAGATGCCGCTTTGCCCCATACGCTATCTGAAATAGGAGCGACGTAAATTGAACAAATGTGATAGAATTTCACTGAATTCTTATATTAACCAAAATATAAAATGATCTAATCGGGTCTCTGATTGCCCTAGCATAGAAGTTTAATAGTGCATTTTACTCGCCATTCCGAACGCTTTAAGATGCCGCATAGCCCAGTTCGCTATCTGCAATAGGAGTGACGTAAATTGAACAAATGTGATAGAATTTTGCTGAATTCTTAAATTAACCATAGTACAAAATGATCTAATCGGGTCTCTGTTTGCTCTACCCTAGAAGTTTAATAGTGCATTTTGCTCGCCATTTCATGCGCTTTGAGATGCCGCTTAGCTCAGTACGCTATTTGAAATAGGAGCGACGTAAGTTGAACAAATGTGATAGAATTTCGCTGAATTCTTAAATTAACCATAACATAAAATGATCTAATCGGGTCTCTGTTTGCCCTACCCTAGAAATTTAATAGTGCATTTTGCTCGCCATTTCATGCGCTTTGAGATGCCGCTGAGCCCAATACGCTATTTGAAATAGGAGCGACGTAAATTGAACAAATGTGATAGAATTTCCCTGAAATCTTATATTAAACAAAATACAAAATGATCTAATCGGGTCTCTGATTGCCCTATCATAGAAGTTTAACAGTGCATTTGACTCGTCATTTCATGCATTTTGACATGCCGCTAAGCACAATAAGCTATCTGGAATAGCAGCGACGTAAATTGAACAAATGTGAAAGAATTACGCCGCATTCTTATATGAACCGTAATATAAAATGATCTAATCGGGTCTCTGTTTGCCTTATCCTAGAAGTTTAGTATTGCATTTTACTCGCCATTTCATGCGCTTTGAGATACCGCTTAACCCAATACGCTATCTGAAATAGGAGCGACGTAAGTTGAACAAATGTGACAGAATTACGCTGCATTCTTATATTCACCTTAATGTAAAATGATCTAATCGGGTCTCTGTTTGCCCTACCCTAGAAGTTTAATAGTGCATTTCACTCGTCATTTCATGCGCTTTGAGATGCCGCTAAGCACAATAAGCTATCTGGAATAGCAGCGACGTAAACTGAACAAATGTGAAAGAATTACGCCGCATTCTTATATTAACCGTAATATAAAATGATCTAATCGGGTCTCTGTTTGCCTTATCCTAGAAGTTTAATAGTGCATTTTACTCGCCATTCCACGCGCTTTAAGATGCCGCCTAGCCCAGTACGCTACCTGAAATAGGAGCGACGTAAGTTGAACAAATGTGATAGAATTACGCTGAATTCTTATATTAACCAAAATATAAAATGATCTAATCGGGTCTCTGATTGCCCTATCATAGAAGTTTAGCAGTGCATTTTACTCGCCATTCCACGCGCTTTAAGATGCCGCCTAGCCCAGTACGCTATCTAAATTAGGAGCGACGTAAGTAGAACAAATGTGATAGAATTACGCTGAATTCTTATATTAACCGTAATATAAAATGATCTAATCGGGTCTCTGTTTGCCTCACCCTAGAAGTATAATAGTGCATTTCACTCGTCATTTCATGCGCTTTGAGATGCCGCTAAGCCCAATAAGCTATCTGTAATAGAAGCGACGTAAATTGAATAAATGTGATACAATTTCGCTGAATTCTTAAATTAACCATAATATAAAATGATCTAATCGGGTCCCTGTTTGCCCTACCCTAGAAGTTTAATAGTGCATTTCACTCGTCATTTCATGCGCTTTGAGATGCCGCTTAGCCCAATACGCTATCTGAAATAGGAGCGACGTAAATTCAACAAATGTGATAGAATTTCGCGGAATTCTTAAATTAACCATAATATAAAATGATCTAATCGGGTCTCTGATTGCCCTATCATAGAAGTTTAATAGTGCATTTTACTCGCCATTCCACGCGCTTTAAGATGCCGCTTAGCCCAGTACGCTATCTGAAATAGGAACGACGTAAGTTGAACAAATGTGATAGAATTACGCTGAATTCTTATATTAACCGTAATATAAAATGATCTAATCGGGGGTCTGTTTGCCCTACCCTAGAAGTTTAATAGTCCATTATATTCGCCATTTCATACGCTTTGAGATGCCGGTTAGCCCAATACGCTAACTGAAATAGGAGCGACGTAAATAGAACAAATGTGATAGGATTTCCCGGAAATCTTATATTAAACAAAATATAAAATGATCTAATCTGGTCTCTGACTGCCCTATCATTGAAGCTTAACAGTGCATTTTACTCGCCATTCCACGCGCTTTAAGATGCCGCCTAGCCCAGTACGCTATCTGAAATAGGAGCGACGTAAGTTCAACAAATATGATAGAATCTTGCTGAATTCTTAAATTAACCATAATATAAAATGATCTAATCGGGTCTCTGTTTGCCCTAGTCTAGTAGTTTAATAGTGCACTTTACTCGCCATTTCATGCGCTTTGAGATGCCGCTTAGCCCAATACGCTATCCGAAATATGAGCGACACGAATTGAACAAATGTGATAGAATTTCCCTGAAATCTTGTATTAAACAAAATATAAAATGATCTAATCGCGTCTCTGATTTCCCTATCATACAAGTTTAATAGTGCATTTTACTCGCCACTCCACGCGCTTTAGGACGCCGCCTAGAACAGTACGCTATCCGAAATAGGAGCGACGTAAATTGAACAATTGTGATAGAATTTTGCTGAATTCTTAAATTAACCATAATATAAAATGATCTAATCGGGTATCTGTTTGCCTTATCCTAGAAGTTTAATAGTGCATTATACTCGCCATTTCATGCGCTTCGAGATGCCGCGTAGCTCAGTACGCTATCTGAAATAGGAGCGACGAAAGTTGAACAAATGTGATAGAATTTCGCTGAATTATTTTATTAACCAGAATGTAAAATGATCTAATCTGGTCTCTGTTCGCCCTACCATAGAAGTCTTATAGTGCATTTCACTCGCCATTTCATGCGCTTTGAGATGCCGCTTGGCCCAATACGCTATCTGAAATAGGAGCGACCTAAATTGTACGAATGTGATAGAATTTTGCTGAATTCTTAAATTAACCATAATATAAAATGATCTAATCGGGTCTCTGTTTGCCCTACCCTTGAACTTTAATAGTGCATTTTACTCGTCATTTCATGCGCTTTGAGATGCCGCTTAGCCTAATACGCTATCTGAAATTGGAGCGATATAAGTTGAACAAATGTGATAGAATTTCACTGAATTCTTTTATTAACCATAATGTAAAATGATCTAATCGGATCTCTGTCCGCCCGAGTCTAGAACTTTAATAGTTCATTTTATTCGCCATTTCATACGGTTTGAGATGCCGCTTTGCTCAATACGCTATCTGAAATAGGAGCGACGTAAATTGAACAAATGTGATAGAATTTCACTGAATTCTTATATTAACCAAAATATAAAATGATGTAATCGGGTCTCTGATTGCCCTAGCATAGAAGTTTAATAGTGCATTTTACTCGCCATTCCGAACGCATTAAGATGCCGCATAGCCCAGTTCGCTATCTGCAATAGGAGCGACGTAAATTTAACAAATGTGATAGAATGTTGCTGAATTCTTAAATTAACCATAACATAAAATGATCTAATCGGGTCTCTGTTTGCCCTACCCTAGAAATTTAATAGTGCATTTTGCTCGCCATTCCATGCGCTTTGAGATGCCGCTGAGCCCAATACGCTATTTGAAATAGGAGCGACGTAAATTGAACAAATGTGATAGAATTTCACTGAATTCTCATATTAACCAAAATATAAAATGATCTAATCGGGTCTCTGATTGCCCTATCATAGAATTTTAATTGTGCATTCTACTCGCCATTCCACCCGCTTTAAGATGCCGCCTAGCCCAGTACGCTATCTGAAATAGGAGCGACAGAAATTGAACAAATGTGATAGAATTTTGCTGAATTCTTATATTAACCGTAATATAAAATGATCTAATCGGGTCTCTGTTTGCCTCACCCTAGAAGTATAATAGTGCATTTCACTCGTCATTTCATGCGCTTTGAGATGCCGCTAAGCCCAATAAGCTATCTGTAATAGAAGCGACGTAAATTGAACAAATGTGATAGAATTTCGCAGAATTCTTAAATTAACCATAATGTAAAATGATCTAATCGGGTCCCTGTTTGCCCTACCCTATAAGTTTAATAGTGCATTTCACTCGTCATTTCATGCGCTTTGAGATGCCGCTTAGCCTAATACGCTATCTGAAATTGGAGCGATATAAGTTGAACATATGTGATAGAATTTCACTGAATTCTTTTATTAACCATAATGTAAAATGATCTAATCGGATCTCTGTCCGCCCGAGTCTAGAACTTTAATAGTTCATTTTATTCGCCATTTCATACGGTTTGAGATGCCGCTTTGCCCCATACGCTATCTGAAATAGGAGCGACGTAAATTGAACAAATGTGATAGAATTTCACTGAATTCTTATATTAACCAAAATATAAAATGATCTAATCGGGTCTCTGATTGCCCTAGCATAGAAGTTTAATAGTGCATTTTACTCGCCATTCCGAACGCTTTAAGATGCCGCATAGCCCAGTTCGCTATCTGCAATAGGAGTGACGTAAATTGAACAAATGTGATAGAATTTTGCTGAATTCTTAAATTAACCATAGTACAAAATGATCTAATCGGGTCTCTGTTTGCTCTACCCTAGAAGTTTAATAGTGCATTTTGCTCGCCATTTCATGCGCTTTGAGATGCCGCTTAGCTCAGTACGCTATTTGAAATAGGAGCGACGTAAGTTGAACAAATGTGATAGAATTTCGCTGAATTCTTAAATTAACCATAACATAAAATGATCTAATCGGGTCTCTGTTTGCCCTACCCTAGAAATTTAATAGTGCATTTTGCTCGCCATTTCATGCGCTTTGAGATGCCGCTGAGCCCAATACGCTATTTGAAATAGGAGCGACGTAAATTGAACAAATGTGATAGAATTTCCCTGAAATCTTATATTAAACAAAATACAAAATGATCTAATCGGGTCTCTGATTGCCCTATCATAGAAGTTTAACAGTGCATTTGACTCGTCATTTCATGCATTTTGACATGCCGCTAAGCACAATAAGCTATCTGGAATAGCAGCGACGTAAATTGAACAAATGTGAAAGAATTACGCCGCATTCTTATATGAACCGTAATATAAAATGATCTAATCGGGTCTCTGTTTGCCTTATCCTAGAAGTTTAGTATTGCATTTTACTCGCCATTTCATGCGCTTTGAGATACCGCTTAACCCAATACGCTATCTGAAATAGGAGCGACGTAAGTTGAACAAATGTGACAGAATTACGCTGCATTCTTATATTCACCTTAATGTAAAATGATCTAATCGGGTCTCTGTTTGCCCTACCCTAGAAGTTTAATAGTGCATTTCACTCGTCATTTCATGCGCTTTGAGATGCCGCTAAGCACAATAAGCTATCTGGAATAGCAGCGACGTAAACTGAACAAATGTGAAAGAATTACGCCGCATTCTTATATTAACCGTAATATAAAATGATCTAATCGGGTCTCTGTTTGCCTTATCCTAGAAGTTTAATAGTGCATTTTACTCGCCATTCCACGCGCTTTAAGATGCCGCCTAGCCCAGTACGCTACCTGAAATAGGAGCGACGTAAGTTGAACAAATGTGATAGAATTACGCTGAATTCTTATATTAACCAAAATATAAAATGATCTAATCGGGTCTCTGATTGCCCTATCATAGAAGTTTAGCAGTGCATTTTACTCGCCATTCCACGCGCTTTAAGATGCCGCCTAGCCCAGTACGCTATCTAAATTAGGAGCGACGTAAGTAGAACAAATGTGATAGAATTACGCTGAATTCTTATATTAACCGTAATATAAAATGATCTAATCGGGTCTCTGTTTGCCTCACCCTAGAAGTATAATAGTGCATTTCACTCGTCATTTCATGCGCTTTGAGATGCCGCTAAGCCCAATAAGCTATCTGTAATAGAAGCGACGTAAATTGAATAAATGTGATACAATTTCGCTGAATTCTTAAATTAACCATAATATAAAATGATCTAATCGGGTCCCTGTTTGCCCTACCCTAGAAGTTTAATAGTGCATTTCACTCGTCATTTCATGCGCTTTGAGATGCCGCTTAGCCCAATACGCTATCTGAAATAGGAGCGACGTAAATTCAACAAATGTGATAGAATTTCGCTGAATTCTTAAATTAACCATAATATAAAATGATCTAATCGGGTCTCTGATTGCCCTATCATAGAAGTTTAATAGTGCATTTTACTCGCCATTCCACGCGCTTTAAGATGCCGCTTAGCCCAGTACGCTATCTGAAATAGGAACGACGTAAGTTGAACAAATGTGATAGAATTACGCTGAATTCTTATATTAACCGTAATATAAAATGATCTAATCGGGTCTCTGTTTGCCTCACCCTAGAAGTATAATAGAGCATTTCACTCGTCATTTCATGCGCTTTGAGATGCCGCTAAGCCCAATAAGCTATCTGTAATAGAAGCGACGTAAATTGAACAAATGTGATAGAATTTCGCTGAATTCTTAAATTAACCATAATATAAAATGATCTAATCGGGTCTCTGATTGCCCTATCATAGAAGTTTAATAGTGCATTTTACTCGCCATTTCATGCGCCTTCAGATGCCGCTTAGCCCAATAAGCTATCTGAAATAGGAGCGACGTAAATTGAACAAATGTGATAGAATTTCGCTGAATTCTTAAATTAACCATAATATCAAATGATCTAATCGGGTCTCTGTTTGCCCTACCCCAGAAGTTTAATAGTGCATATCACTCGTCATTTCATGCGCTTTGAGACGCCGCTTCGCCCAATAAGCTATTTGAAATAGGAGCGACGTAAATTGAACAAATGTGATAGGATTTCGCTGAATTCTTAAAGTAACCTTAATATAAAATGATCTAATCGGGTCTCTGGTTTCCCTACCATAGAAGTTTAATATTGCATTGTACTCGCCATTCCACGCGCCTTAAGATGCCGTCTAGCACAGTACGCTATCTGAAATAGGAGCGACGTAAATTGAACAAATGTGATAGAATTTCGCTGAATTCTTAAAGTAACCATAATATAAAATGATCTAATCGGGTCTCTGTTTGCCCTAGCCTAGAAGTTTACGAGTGCATTTTATTCGCCATTTCATGCGCTTTGAGATGCCGCTTAGCCGAATACGCTATCTGAATTTGGAGCGACGTAAATTGAACAAATGTGATACAAATTCCCTGAAATCTGATATTAAACAAAATATAAAATGATCTAATCGGGTCTCTGATTGCCCTATCATAGAAGTTTAGTAGTGCACTTTACTCGCCATTCCACGCGCTTCAAGATGCCGCCTAGCCCAGTACGCTATCTGAAATAGGAGCGACGTTAATTGAACAGATGTGATAAAATTTAGCTGACATATTAAATTTACCATAATATAAAATGATCTAATCGGGTCTCTGTTTGCCCTACCCAAGAAGTTTAATAGTGCATTTCACTCGCCATTTCATGCGCTTTAAGATGCCGCTTATCCCAATACGCTATCTGAAATAGGAGCGACGTACGTTGAACAAATGTGATAGAATTTCGCTGAATTCTTTTAAGAACCAGAATGTAAAATGATCTAATCGGGTCTCTGTTCGCCCTAGCCTAGAAGTTTAATAGCGCATTTTATTCGCCATTTCATGCGCCTTGAGATGCCGCTTAGCCCAATACGCTATCTGAAATAGGAGCGACGTAAATTGAACAAATGTGATAGAATTTCCCTGAAATCTTATATTAAACAAAATATAAAATGATCTAATCGGGTCTCTGATTGCCCTATCATAGAAGTTTAGCAGTGCATTTTACTCGCCATTCCACGCGCTTTAATATGCCGCCTAGCCCAGTACGCTATCTAAATTAGGAGCGACGTAAGTTGAACAAATGTGATAGAATTACGCTGAATTCTTATATTAACCGTAATATAAAATGATCTAATCGGGTCTCTGTTTGCCTTATCCTAGAAGTTTAGTATTGCATTTTACTCGCCATTTCATGCGCTTTGAGATACCGCTTAGCCCAATACGCTATCTGAAATAGGAGCGACGTAAATTGAACAAATGTGATAGAATTTCGCTGAATTCTTAAATTAACTATAATATAAAATGATCTAATCGGGTCACTGATTGCCCTACCCTAGAAGTTTAATAGTGCATTTTGCTCGCCATTTCATGCGCTTTGAGATGCCGCTTAGCCCAATACGCTATCTGAAATATGAGCGACGTAAATTGAACAAATGTGATAGAATTTCGCTGAATTCTTATATTAACCAAAATATAAAATGATCTAATCGGGTCTCTGTTTGCCTTATCCTAGAAGTTTAGCATTGCATTTTACTCGCCATTTCATGCGCTTTGAGATGCCGCTTAGCCCAATACGCTATCTGAAATAGGAGCGACGAAAATTGATCAAATGTGATAGAATTTCGCTGAATTCTTAAATTAACTACAATATAAAATGATTTAATCGGGTCTCTGTTGGCCCTACCCTAGAAGTTTAATAGTGCATTTTACTCGCCATTTCATGCGCTTTGAGATGCCGCTTAGTGCAATACGCTATCTGAAATATGAGCGACGTAAATTGAACAAATGTGATAGAATTTCGCTGAATTCTTATATGAACCAAAATATAAAATGATCTAATCGGGTCTCTGTTTGCCCTACCCTAGAAGTTTAATAGTGCATTTCACTCGTCATTTCATGCGCTTTGAGATGCCGCTAAGCACAATAAGCTATCTGAAATACGAGCGACGTAAATAGAACAATTGTGATAGAATTTCGCTGAATTCTTATATTAACCAAAATATAAAATGATCTAATCGGGTCTCTGTTTGCCTTATCCTAGAAGTTTAGTATTGCATTTTACTCGCCATTTCATGCGCTTTGAGATGCCGCTTAGCCCAATACGCTATCTGAAATAGGAGCGACGTAAGTTGAACAAATGTGATAGAATTTCGCTGGATTCTTTTATTAACCATAATGTAAAATGATCTAATCGGGTCTCCGTTCGCCCTATCCTAGAAGTTTAATAGTGCATTTCACTCGTCATTTCATGCGCTTTGAGATGTCGCTTAGTCCAATAAGCTATCTGAAATAGGAGCGACGTAAATTGAACAAATGTGATAGAATTTCGATGAATTCTTATATTAACCAAAATATAAAATGATCTAATCGGGTCTCTGATTGCCCTATCATAGAAGTTTAGCAGTGCATTTTACTCGCCATTCCACGCGCTTTTATATGCCGCCTAGCCCAGTACGCTATCTAAATTAGGAGCGACGTAAGTTGAACAAATGTGATAGAATTTCGCTGAATTCTTATATTAACCAAAATATAAAATGATCTAATCGGGTCTCTGTTGGCCTTATCCTTGAAGTTTAGCATTGCATTTTACTCGCCATTTCATGCGCTTTGAGATGCCGCTTAGCCCAATACGCTATCTGAAATAGGAGCGACGAAAATTGAACAAATGTGATAGAATTTCGCTGAATTCTTAAATTAACTACAATATAAATGATTTAATCGGGTCTCTGTTGGCCCTACCCTAGAAGTTTAATAGTGCATTTTACTCGCCATTTCATGCGCTTTGAGATGCCGCTTAGTGCAATACGCTATCTGAAATATGAGCGACGTAAATTGAACAAATGTGATAGAATTTCGCTGAATTCTTATATGAACCAAAATATAAAATGATCTAATCGGGTCTCCGTTTGCCCTACCCTAGAAGTTTAATAGTGCATTTCACTCGTCATTTCATGCGCTTTGAGATGCCGCTAAGCGCAATAAGCTATCTGAAATACGAGCGACGTAAATAGAACAATTGTGATAGAATTTCGCTGAATTCTTATATTAACCAAAATATAAAATGATCTAATCGGGTCTCTGATTGCCCTATCATAGAAGATTAATAGTCCATTTTACTCGCCACTCCACGCGCTTTAGGGTGCCGCTTAGCCCAGTACGCTATCCGAAATAGGAGCGACGTACATTGAACAAATGTGATAGAATTTTGCTGAATTCTTAAATTAACCATAATATATAAATGATCTAATCGGGTCTCTGTTTGCCCTACCCTAGAAGTTTAATAGTGCATATCACTCGTCATTTCATGCGCTTTGAGACGCCGCTTCGCCCAATAAGCTATTTGAAATAGGAGCGACGTAAATTGAACAAATGTGATAGGATTTCGCTGAATTCTTAAAGTAACCTTAATATAAAATGATCTAATCGGGTCTCTGTTTGCCTTATCCTAGCAGTTTAATAGTGCATTTTACTCGCCATTTCACGCGCTTTAAGATGGCGCCTAGCCCAGTACGCTACCTGAAATAGGAGCGACGTAAGTTGAACGAATGTGATAGAATTACGCTGAATTCTTATAATAACCATAATATAAAATGATCTAATCGGGTCTCTGTTTGCCCTACCCTAATAGTTTAATTGTGCATTTTACTCGCCATTTCATGCGCTTTGAGATGCCGCTTAGCCCAATACGCTATCTGAAATAGGAGCGACGTAAATTGAACAAATGTGATAGAATTTCGCTGAATTCTTAAATTAACCATAATATAAAAATGATCTAATCGGGTCTCTGTTCGCCCTACCATAGAAGTCTAATAGTGCATTTCACTCTCCATTCCACGCGCTTTAAGATGCCGCCGAGCCCAGTACGGTATCTGCAATAGGAGCCACGTAAATTGAACAAATGTGATAGAATTTTGCTGAATTCTTAAATTAACCATAATTTAAAATGATCTAATCGGGCCTCTGTACGCCCTACCATAGAAATCTAATAGTGCATTTTACTCGCCATTTCATGCGCTTTGAGATGCCGCTTAGCCCAATACGCTATCTGAAATAGGAGCGACGTAAGTTGAACAAATGTGATAGAATTTCGCTGGATTCTTTTATTAACCATAATGTAAAATGATCTAATCGGGTCTCCGTTCGCCCTATCCTAGAAGTTTAATAGTGCATTTCACTCGTCATTTCATGCGCTTTGAGATGTCGCTTAGTCCAATAAGCTATCTGAAATAGGAGCGACGTAAATTGAACAAATGTGATAGAATTTCGATGAATTCTTATATTAACCAAAATATAAAATGATCTAATCGGGTCTCTGATTGCTCTATCATAGAAGTTTAATAGTGCATTTTACTCGCCATGCCACGCGCTTTAAGATGCCGCCTAGCCCAGTTCGCTATCTGAAATACGAGCGACGTAAATTGAACAGATGTGATAAAATTTAGCTGACATCTTAAATTTACCATAATATAAAATGATCTAATCGGGTCTCTGTTTGCCCTACCCTAGAACATTAATAGTGCATTTCACTCGCCATTTCATGCGCTTTAAGATGCCGCTTATCCCAATACGCTATCTGAAATAGGAGCGACGTACGTTGAACAAATGTGATAGAATTTCGTTGAATTCTTTTAAGAACCAGAATGTAAAATGATCTAATCGGGTCTCTGTTCGCCCTAGCGTAGAAGTTTAATAGCGCAATTTATTCGCCATTTCATGCGCCTTGAGATGCCGCTTAGCCCAATACGCTATCTGAAATAGGAGCGACGTAAATTGAACAAATGTGATAGAATTTCCCTGAAATCTTATATTAAACAAAATATAAAATGATCTAATCGGGTCTCTGATTGCCCTATCATAGAAGTTTAGCAGTGCATTTTACTCGCCATTCCACGCGCTTTTATATGCCGCCTAGCCCAGTACGCTATCTAAATTAGGAGCGACGTAAGTTGAACAAATGTGATAGAATTACGCTGAATTCTTATATTAACCGTAATATAAAATGATCTAATCGGGTCTCTGTTTGCCTTATCCTAGAAGTTTAGTATTGCATTTTACTCGCCATTTCATGCGCTCTAAGATACCGCTTAGCCCAATACGCTATCTGAAATAGGAGCGACGTAAATTGAACAAATGTGATAGAATTTCGCTGAATTCTTAAATTAACTATAATAGAAAATGATCTAATCGGGTCACTGATTGCCCTACCCTAGAAGTTTAATAGTGCATTTTGCTCGCCATTTCATGCGCTTTGAGATGCCGCTTAGCCCAATATGCTATCTGAAATATGAGCGACGTAAATTGAACAAATGTGATAGAATTTCGCTGAATTCTTATATTAACCAAAATATGAAATGATCTAATCGGGTCTCTGTTTGCCTTATCCTAGAAGTTTAGCATTGCATTTTACTCGCCATTTCATGCGCTTTGAGATGCCGCTTAGCCCAATACGCTATCTGAAATAGGAGCGACGTAAATTGAACAAATGTGATAGAATTTCGCTGAATTCTTAAATTAACTACAATATAAAATGATTTAATCGGGTCTCTGTTGGCCCTACCCTAGAAGTTTAATAGTGCATTTTACTCGCCATTTGATGCGCTTTGAGATGCCGCTTAGTGCAATACGCTATCTGAAATATGAGCGACGTAAATTGAACAAATGTGATAGAATTTCGCTGAATTCTTATATGAACCAAAATATAAAATGATCTAATCAAGTCTCTGTTTGCCCTACCCTAGAAGTTTAATAGTGCATTTCACTCGTCATTTCATGCGCTTTGAGATGCCGCTAAGCACAATAAGCTATCTGAAATACGAGCGACGTAAATTGAACAAATGTGATAGAATTTCGCTGAATTCTTATATTAACCAAAATATAAAATGATCTAATCGGGTCTCTGTTTGCCTTATCCTAGAAGTTTAGCATTGCATTTTACTCGCCATTTCATGCGCTTTGAGATGCCGCTTAGCCCAATACGCTATCTGAAATAGGAGCGACGTAAATTGAACAAATGTGATAGAATTTCGCTGAATTCTTAAATTAACTACAATATAAAATGATTTAATCGGGTCTCTGTTGGCCCTACCCTAGAAGTTTAATACTGCATTTTACTCGCCATTTCATGCGCTTTGAGATGCCGCTTAGTGCAATACGCTATCTGAAATAGGAGCGACGTAAATTGAACAAATGTGATAGAATTACGCCGAATTCTTATATTAACCGTAATATAAAATGATCTAATCAGGTCTCTGTTTGCCTTATCCTAGAAGTTTAATAGTGCATTTTACTCGCCATTCTACGCGCTTTAAGATGCCGCCTAGCCCAGTACGCTACCTGAAATAGGAGCGACGTAAGTTGAACAAATGTGATAGAATTACGCTGAATTCTTATATTAACCGTAATATAAAATGATCTAATCGGGTCTCTGTTCGCCCTACCATAGAAGTCTAATAGTGCATTTCACTCTCCATTCCACGCGCTTTAAGATGCCGCCTAGCCCAGTACGCTACCTGAAATAGGAGCGACGTAAGTTGAACAAATGTGATAGAATTACGCTGAATTCTTATATTAACCGTAATATAAAATGATCTAATCGGGTCTCTGTTTGCCTTATCCTGGAAGTTTAACAGTGCATTTTACTCGCCATTTCATGCGCTTTGAGATGCCGCTCAGCCTAATACGCTATCTGAAATTGGAGCGATATAAGTTGAACATATGTGATAGAATTTCACTGAATTCTTTTATTAACCATAATGTAAAATGATCTAATCGTATCTCTGTCCGCCCGAGTCTAGAACTTTAATAGTTCATTTTATTCGCCATTTCATACGGTTTGAGATGCCGCTTTGCCCAATACGCTATCTGAAATAGGAGCGACGTAAATTGAACAAATGTGATAGAATTTCACTGAATTCTTATATTAACCAAAATATAAAATGATCTAATCGGGTCTCTGATTGCCCTAGCATAGAAGTTTAATAGTGCATTTTTCTCGCCACTCCACGCGCTTTAGGGTGCCGCTTAGCCCAGTACGCTATCCGAAATAGGAGCGACGTACATTGAACAAATGTGATAGAATTTTGCTGAATTCTTAAATTAACCATAATATAAAATGATCTAATCGAGTCTCTGTTTGCCCTACCCTAGAAGTTTAATAGTGCATTTTACTCGCCATTTCAAGCGCTTTGAGATGCCGCTTCGCCCAATACGCTATCTGAAATAGGAGCGACGTAAATTAAACAAATGTGATAGAATTTCCCTGAAATCTTATATTTAACAAAATATAAAATGATCTTATCGGGTCTCTGATTGCCCTATCATAGAAGTTTAGCAGTGCATTTTACTCGCCATTCCACGCGCTTTAAGATGCCGCCTAGCCCAGTACGCTATCTAAATTAGGAGCGACGTAAGTTGAACAAATGAGATAGAATTTCGCTCAATTCTTAAATTAACCATAATATAAAATGATCTAACCGGGTCTCTGTTTGCCCTACCCTAGAACTTTAATAGTGCATTTTATTCGCCATTTCATACGCTTTGAGATGCCGCTTTGCCCAATACGCTATCTGAAATAGGAGCGACGTAAATTAAACAAATGTGATAGAATTTCGCTGAATTCTTATATTAACCAAAATATAAAATGATCTAATCGGGTCTCTGTTTGCCTTATCGTAGAAGTTTAATAGTGCATTTCACTCGTCATTTCATGCGCTTTGAGATGCCGCTAAGCACAATATGCTATCTGGAATAGCAGCGACGTAAATTGAACAAATGTGATAGAATTACGCCGAATTCTTATATTAACCGTAATATAAAATGATCTAATCAGGTCTCTGTTTGCCTTATCCTAGAAGTTTAATAGTGCATCTTACTCGCCATTCCACGCGCTTTAGGATGCCGCCTAGCCCAGTACGCTACCTGAAATAGGAGCGACGTAAGTTGAACAAATGTGATAGAATTACGCTGAATTCTTATATTAACCGTAATATAAAATGATCTAATCGGGTCTCTGTTTGCCTTATCCTAGAAGTTTGATAGTGCATTTTACTCGCCATTTCATGCGCTTTGAGATGCCGCTTAGCCCAATACGCTATCTGAAATAGGAGCGACGTAAATTGAACAAATGTGATAGAATTTTGCTGAATGCTTAAATTAACCACAATATAAAATGATCTAATCGGGTCTCTGTACGCCCTACCATAGAAATCTAATAGTGCATTTTACTCGCCATTTCATGCGCTTTGAGATGCCGCTTAGCTCAATACGCTATCTGAAATAGGAGCTACGTAAATTGAACAAATGTGATAGAATTTCCCTGAAATCTTATATTAAACAAAATATAAAATGATCTAATCGGGTCTCTGATTGCCCTATGATAGAAGTTTAGCAGTGCAGTTTACTAGCCATTCCACGCGCTTTAAGATGCCGCCTAGCCCAGTACGCTATCTAAATTAGGAGCGACGTAAATTGAACAAATGTGATAGAATTTCTGTGAATTCTTATATTAACCTCAATGTAAACTGATCTAATCGGGTCTCTGTTCGCCTTACCATAGAAGTCATATAGTGCATTTCACTCGCCATTTCATGCGCTTTGAGATGCCGCTTAGCCCAATACGCTATCTGAAATAGGAGCGACGTAAATTGAACAAATGTGATAGAATTTCGCTGAATTCTTAAATTAACTATAACGTAAAATGATCTAATCGGGTCACTGATTGCCCTACCCTAGAAGTTTAATAGTGCATTTCACTCGTCATTTCATGCGCTTTGAGATGCCGCCTAGCCCAATACGCTACCTGAAATAGGAGCGACGTAAGTTGAACAAATGTGATAGAATTACGCTGAATTCTTATATTAACCGTAATATAAAATGATCTAATCGGGTCTCTGTTTGCCCTACCCTAGAAGTTTAATAGCGCATTTTACTCGCCATTTCATGCGCTTTGAGATGCCGCTTAGCCCAATACGCTATCTGAAATAGGAGCGATGTAAAATGAACAAATGTGATAGAATTTTGCTGAACTCTTAAATTAACCATAATATAAAATGATCTAATCGGGTCTCTGTTCGCCCTACCATCGATGTCTAATAGTGCATTTCACTCGCCATTCCACGCGCTTTAAGATGCCGCCGAGCCCAGTACGGTATCTGAAATAGGAGCGACGTAAATTGAACAAATGTGATAGAATTTTGCTGAATTCTTAAATTAACCTTAATATAAAATGATCTAATCGGGTGTCTATTTGCCGTACCCTAGAAGCTTAATATTGCATTTTACTCGCCATTTCATGCGCTTTGAGCTGCCGCTTAGCCCAATACGCTATCCGAAATAGGAGCGACGTAAGTTGAAAAAATGTGATAGAATTGCGCTGAATTCTTTTATGAACCATAATGTAAAATGATCTAATCGGGTCTCTGTTCTCCCTAGCCTAGAAGTTTAATAGTGCATTTTATTCTCCATTTCATGCGCTTTGAGATGCCGCTTAGCCCAATACGCTATCTGAAATAGGAGCGACGTAAACTGAACAAATGCGATAGAATTTCCCTGAAATCTTATATTAAACAAAATATAAAATGATCTAATCGGGTCTCTGATTGCCCTACCATAGAAGTTTAGTAGTGCATTTTACTCGTCATTCCACGCGCTTTGAGATGCCGCTTAGCACAATACGCTACTTGAAATAGGGGCGACGTAAATTGAACAAATGTGATAGAATTACGCTGAATTCTTATATTATCCGTAATATAAAATGATCTAATCGGGTCTCTGTTTGCCTTATCCTAGAAGTTTAATAGTGCATTTTACTCGCCATTTCATGCGCTATGAGATGCCGCTCAGCCCAATACGCTATCTGGAATAGGAGCGACGTAAATTGAACAAATGTGTTAGAATTTCCCTGAATTCTTATATTAACCTTAATGTAAAATGATGTAATCGGGCCTCTGTTTGCCCTATCATAGAAGTTTAACAGTGCATTTTACTCGCCATTTCATGCGCTTTGAGATGCCGCATAGCCCAATACGCTATCTGAAATAGGAGCGATGTAAATTGAACAAATGTTATAGAATTTCGCTGAATTCTTAAATTAACCATAATATAAAATGATCAAATCGGGTCTCTGTTCGCCCTACCATAGAAGTCTAATAGTGCATTTCACTCGCCATTCCACGCTCTTTAAGATGCGGCCGAACCCAGTACGCTATCTGAAATAGGAGCGACGTAAATTGAACAAATGTGATAGAATTACGCTGCATTCTTATATTAACCGTTATATAAAATGATGTAATCGGGCCTCTGTTTGCCTTACCCTAGAAGTTTAATAGTGCATTATACTCGCCATTTCATGCGCTTCGAGATGCCGCTTAGCCCAATACGCTATCTGAAACAGGAGCGACATAAATTGAACAAATGTGATAGAATTTCGCTGAATTCTTAAATTAACCATAATAACAAATGATCTAATCGGGTCTCTGTTTACCCTACCCTAGAAGTTTAACCGTGCATTTTACTCGCCATTTCATGCGCTTTGAGATGCCGTATAGCCCAATACGCTATCTGAAATAGGAGCTACGTAAATTGAACAAATGTGATAGAATTTCTGTGAATTCTTATATTAACCTCAATGTAAACTGATCTAATCGGGTCTCTGTTCGCCTTACCATAGAATTCATATAGTGCATTTCACTCGCCATTTCATGCGCTTTGAGATGCCGCTTAACCCAATACGCTACCTGAAATAGGAGCGACATAAGTTGAACAAATGTGATAGAATTACGCTGAATTCTTATATTAACCGTAATATAAAATGATCTAATCGGGTCTCTGTTTGCCTTATCCTAGAAGTTTGATAGTGCATTTTACTCGCCATTTCATGCGCTTTGAGATGCCGCTTAGCCCAATACGCTATCTGAAATAGGAGCGACGTAAGTTGAACAAATGTGATAGAATTTCGCTGGATTCTTTTATTAACCATAATGTAAAATGATCTAATCGGGTCTCCGTTCGCCCTATCCTAGAAGTTTAATAGTGCATTTCACTCGTCATTTCATGCGCTTTGAGATGTCGCTTAGTCCAATAAGCTATCTGAAATAGGAGCGACGTAAATTGAACAAATGTGATAGAATTTCGATGAATTCTTATATTAACCAAAATATAAAATGATCTAATCGGGTCTCTGATTGCCCTATCATAGAAGTTTAGCAGTGCATTTTACTCGCCATTCCACGCGCTTTTATATGCCGCCTAGCCCAGTACGCTATCTAAATTAGGAGCGACGTAAGTTGAACAAATGTGATAGAATTACGCTGAATTCTTATATTAACCGTAATATAAAATGATCTAATCGGGTCTCCGTTTGCCTTATCCTAGAAGTTTAGTATTGCATTTTACTCGCCATTTCATGCGCTCTGAGATACCGCTTAGCCCAATACGCTATCTGAAATAGGAGCGACGTAAATTGAACAAATGTGATAGAATTTCGCTGAATTCTTAAATTAACTATAATATAAAATGATCTAATCGGGTCACTGATTGCCCTACCCTAGAAGTTTAATAGTGCATTTTGCTCGCCATTTCAAGCGCTTTGAGATGCCGCTTAGCCCAATACGCTATCTGAAATATGAGCGACGTAAATTGAACAAATGTGATAGAATTTCGCTGAATTCTTATATTAACCAAAATATAAAATGATCTAATCGGGTCTCTGTTTGCCTTATCCTAGAAGTTTAGCATTGCATTTTACTCGCCATTTCATGCGCTTTGAGATGCCGCTTAGCCCAATACGCTATCTGAAATAGGAGCGACGAAAATTGAACAAATGTGATAGAATTTCGCTGAATTCTTAAATTAACTACAATATAAAATGATTTAATCGGGTCTCTGTTGGCCCTACCCTAGAAGTTTAATAGTGCATTTTACTCGCCATTTCATGCGCTTTGAGATGCCGCTTAGTGCAATACGCTATCTGAAATATGAGCGACGTAAATTGAACAAATGTGATAGAATTTCGCTGAATTCTTATATGAACCAAAATATAAAATGATCTAATCGGGTCTCCGTTTACCCTACCCTAGAAGTTTAATAGTGCATTTCACTCGTCATTTCATGCGCTTTGAGATGCCGCTAAGCACAATAAGCTATCTGAAATACGAGCGACGTAAATAGAACAATTGTGATAGAATTTCGCTGAATTCTTATATTAACCAAAATATAAAATGATCTAATCGGGTCTCTGATTGCCCTATCATAGAAGATTAATAGTCCATTTTACTCGCCACTCCACGCGCTTTAGGGTGCCGCTTAGCCCAGTACGCTATCCGAAATAGGAGCGACGTACATTGAACAAATGTGATAGAATTTTGCTGAATTCTTAAATTAACCATAATATAAAATGATCTAATCGGGTCTCTGTTTGCCCTACCCTAGAAGTTTAATAGTGCATATCACTCGTCATTTCATGCGCTTTGAGACGCCGCTTCGCCCAATAAGCTATTTGAAATAGGAGCGACGTAAATTGAACAAATGTGATAGGATTTCGCTGAATTCTTAAAGTAACCTTAATATAAAATGATCTAATCGGGTCTCTGGTTTCCCTACCATAGAAGTTTAATATAGCATTTTACTCGCCATTCCACGCGCCTTAAGATGCCGTCTAGCACAGTACGCTATCTGAAATAGGAGCGACGTAAATTGAACAAATGTGATAGAATTTCGCTGAATTCTTAAAGTAACCTTAATATAAAATGATCTAATCGGGTCTCTGTTTGCCCTACCCTAGAAGTTTAATAGTGCATTTCACTCGTCATTTCATGTGCTTTGAGATGCCGCTAAGCACAATAAGCTATCTGGAATAGCAGCGACGTAAATTGAACAAATCTGAAAGAATTACGCCGCATTCTTATATTAACCGTAATATAAAATGATCTAATCGGGTCTCTGTTTGCCTTATCCTAGCAGTTTAATAGTGCATTTTACTCGCCATTTCACGCGCTTTAAGATGGCGCCTAGCCCAGTACGCTACCTGAAATAGGAGCGACGTAAGTTGAACAAATGTGATAGAATTACGCTGAATTCTTATATTAACCATAATATAAAATGATCTAATCGGGTCTCTGTTTGCCCTACCCTAATAGTTTAATTGTGCATTTTACTCGCCATTTCATGCGCTTTGAGATGCCGCTTATCCCAATACGCTATCTGAAATAGGAGCGACGTAAGTTGAACAAATGTGATAGAATTTCGCTGAATTCTTATATTAACCAAAATATAAAATGATCTAATCGGGTCTCTGTTTGCCTTATCCTAGAAGTTTAGTATTGCATTTTACTCGCCATTTCATGCGCTTTGAGATGCCGCTTAGCCCAATACGCTATCTGAAATAGGAGCGACGTAAATTGAACAAATGTGATAGAATTTCCCTGAAATCTTATATTAAACAAAACATAAAATGATCTAATCGGGTCTCTGATTACCCTATCATAGAAGTTTAGTAGTGAATTCTACTCGCCATTCCACGTGCTTTAAGATGCCGCGTAGCCTAGTACGCAATCTGAAATAGGAGCGACGTAAATTGAACAAATGTGATAGAATTTCGCTCAATTCTTAAATTAACCATAATATAAAATGATCTCATCGGGTCTCTGTTTGCCCTACCCTAGAACTTTAATAGTGCATTTTACTCGCCATTTCATGCGCTTTGAGATGCCGCTTAGCCCAATACGCTATCTGAAATAGGAGCGAAGTAAATTGAACAAATGTGATAGAATTTCACTGAATTCTTATATTAACCAAAATATAAAATGATCTAATCGGGTCTCTGATTGCCCTAGCATAGAAGTTTAATAGTGCATTTTACTCGCCATTCCGGACGCTTTAAGATGCCGCGTAGCCCAGTTCGCTATCTGCAATAGGAGCGACGTAAATTGAACAAATGTGATAGAATTTTGCTGAATTCTTAAATTAACCATAGTACAAAATGATCTAATCGGGTCTCTGTTTGCTCTACCCTAGAAGTTTAATAGTGCATTTTGCTCGCCATTTCATGCGCTTTGAGATGCCGCTTAGCTCAGTACGCTATTTGAAATAGGAGCGACGTAAGTTGAACAAATGTGATAGAATTTCGCAGAATTCTTAAATTAACCATAACATAAAATGATCTAATCGGGTCTCTGTTTGCCCTACCCTAGAAATTTAATAGTGCATTTTGCTCGCCATTTCATGCGCTTTGAGATGCCGCTGAGCCCAATACGCTATTTGAAATAGGAGCGACGTAAATTGAACAAATGTGATAGAATTTCACTGAATTCTTATATTAACCAAAATATAAAATGATCTAATCGGGTCTCTGATTGCCCTATCATAGAATTTTAACTGCGCATTCTACTCGCCATTCCACCCGCTTTAAGATGCCGCCTAGCCCAGTACGCTATCTGAAATAGGAGCGACGAAAATTGAACAAATGTGATAGAATTTCGCTGAATTCTTAAATTAACTACAATATAAAATGATTTAATCGGGTCTCTGTTGGCCCTACCCTAGAAGTTTAATAGTGTATTTCACTCGCCATTTCATGCGCTTTGAGATGCCGCTTAGTGCAATACGCTATCTGAAATATGAGCGACGTAAATTGAACAAATGTGATAGAATTTCGCTGAATTCTTATATGAACCAAAATATAAAATGATCTAATCGGGTCTCTGTTTGCCCTACCCTAGAAGTTTAATAGTGCATTTCACTCGTCATTTCATGCGCTTTGAGATGCCGCCTAGCCCAATACGCTACCTGAAATAGGAGCGACGTAAGTTGAAAAAATGTGATAGAATTGCGCTGAATTCTTTTATGAACCATAATGTAAAATGATCTAATCGGGTCTCTGTTTGCCCTACCCTAGAAGTTTAATAGTGCATTTCACTCGCCATTTCATGCGCTTTGAGATGCCGCTTAGTGCAATACGCTATCTGAAATAGGAGCTACGTAAATTGAACAAATGTGATAGAATTTCCCTGAAATCTTATATTAAACAAAATATAAAATGATCTAATCGGGTCTCTGATTGCCCTATCATAGAAGTTTAGCAGTGCAGTTTACTCGCCATTCCACGCGCTTTAAGATGCCGCCTAGCCCAGTACGCTATCTAAATTAGGAGCGACGTAAGTTGAACAAATGTGATAGAATTACGCTGAATTCTTATATTAACCGTAATATAAAATGATCTAATCGGGTCTCTGTTTGCCTTATCCTAGAAGTTTAGTATTGCATTTTACTCGCCATTTCATGCGCTTTGAGATGCCGCTTAGCCCAATACGCTATCTGAAATAGGAGCGACGTAAATTGAACAAATGTGATACAATTTCGCTGAATTCTTAAATTAACTATAATATAAAATGATCTAATCGGGTCACTGATTGCCCTACCCTAGAAGTTTAATAGTGCATTTCACTCGTCATTTCATGCGCTTTGAGATGCCGCCTAGCCCAATACGCTACCTGAAATAGGAGCGACGTAAGTTGAAAAAATGTGATAGAATTGCGCTGAATTCTTTTATGAACCATAATGTAAAATGATCTAATCGGGTCTCTGTTTGCCCTACCCTAGAAGTTTAATAGTGAATTTTACTCGCCATTTCTTGCGCTTTGAGGTGCCGCTTAGCCCAATACGCTATCTGAAATATGACTGACGTAAATTGAACAAATGTGATAGAATTTCGCTGAATTCTTATATTAACCAAAATATAAAATGATCTAATCGGGTCTCTGATTGCCCTATCATAGAAGATTAATAGTGCATTTTACTCGCCACTCCACGCGCTTTAGGGTGCCGCTTAGCCCAGTACGCTTTCCGAAATAGGAGCGACGTACATTGAACAAATGTGATAGAATTTTGCTGAATTCTTAAATTAACCATAATATAAAATGATCTAATCGAGTCTTTGTTTGCCCTACCCTAGAAGTTTAATAGTGCATTTTACTCGCCATTTCAAGCGCTTTGGATGCCGCTTCGCCCAATACGCTATCTGAAATAGGAGCGACGTAAATTAAACAAATGTGATAGAATTTCCCTGAAATCTTATATTTAACAAAATATAAAATGATCTTATCGGGTCTCTGATTGCCCTATCATAGAAGTTTAGCAGTGCATTTTACTCGCCATTCCACGCGCTTTAAGATGCCGCCTAGCCCAGTACGCTATCTAAATTAGGAGCGACGTAAGTTGAACAAATGAGATAGAATTTCGCTCAATTCTTAAATTAACCATAATATAAAATGATCTAACCGGGTCTCTGTTTGCCCTACCCTAGAACTTTAATAGTGCATTTTATTCGCCATTTCATACGCTTTGAGATGCCGCTTTGCCCAATACGCTATCTGAAATAGGAGCGACGTAAATTAAACAAATGTGATAGAATTTCGCTGAATTCTTATATTAACCAAAATATAAAATGATCTAATCGGGTCTCTGTTTGCCTTATCGTAGAAGTTTAATAGTGCATTTCACTCATCATTTCATGCGCTTTGAGATGCCGCTAAGCAAAATATGCTATCTGGAATAGCAGCGACGTAAATTGAACAAATGTGATAGAATTACGCCGAATTCTTATATTAACCGTAATATAAAATGATCTAATCAGGTCTCCGTTTGCCTTATCCTAGAAGTTTAATAGTGCATTTTACTCGCCATTCCACGCGCTTTAAGATGCCGCCTAGCCCAGTACGCTACCTGAAATAGGAGCGACGTAAGTTGAACAAATGTGATGGAATTACGCTGAATTCTTATATTAACCGTAATATAAAATGATCTAATCGGGTCTCTGTTTGCCTTATCCTAGAAGTTTGATAGTGCATTTTACTCGCCATTTCATGCGCTTTGAGATGCCGCTTAGCCCAATACGCTATCTGAAATAGGAGCGACGTAAATTGAACAAATGTGATAGAATTTTGCTGAATGCTTAAATTAACCACAATATAAAATGATCTAATCGGGTCTCTGTTCGCCCTACCATAGAAATCTAATAGTGCATTTTACTCGCCATTTCATGCGCTTTGAGATGCCGCTTAGCTCAATACGCTATCTGAAATAGGAGCTACGTAAATTGAACAAATGTGATAGAATTTCCCTGAAATCTTATATTAAACAAAATATAAAATGATCTAATCGGGTCTCTGATTGCCCTATGATAGAAGTTTAGCAGTGCAGTTTACTCGCCATTCCACGCGCTTTAAGATGCCGCCTAGCCCAGTACGCTATCTAAATTAGGAGCGACGTAAATTGAACAAATGTGATAGAATTTCTGTGAATTCTTATATTAACCTCAATGTAAACTGATCTAATCGGGTCTCTGTTCGCCTTACCATAGAAGTCATATAGTGCATTTCACTCGCCATTTCATGCGCTTTGAGATGCCGCTTAGCCCAATACGCTATCTGAAATAGGAGCGACGTAAATTGAACAAATGTGATAGAATTTCGCTGAATTCTTAAATTAACTATAACATAAAATGATCTAATCGGGTCACTGATTGCCCTACCCTAGAAGTTTAATAGTGCATTTCACTCGTCATTTCATGCGCTTTGAGATGCCGCCTAGCCCAATACGCTACCTGAAATAGGAGCGACGTAAGTTGAACAAATGTGATAGAATTACGCTGAATTCTTATATTAACCGTAATATAAAATGATCTAATCGGGTCTCTGTTTGCCCTACCCTAGAAGTTTAATAGCGCATTTTACTCGCCATTTCATGCGCTTTGAGATGCCGCTTAGCCCAATACGCTATCTGAAATAGGAGCGATGTAAAATGAACAAATGTGATAGAATTTTGCTGAACTCTTAAATTAACCATAATATAAAATGATCTAATCGGGTCTCTGTTCGCCCTACCATCGATGTCTAATAGTGCATTTCACTCGCCATTCCACGCGCTTTAAGATGCCGCCGAGCCCAGTACGGTATCTGAAATAGGAGCGACGTAAATTGAACAAATGTGATAGAATTTTGCTGAATTCTTAAATTAACCTTAATATAAAATGATCTAATCGGGTGTCTATTTGCCGTACCCTAGAAGCTTAATATTGCATTTTACTCGCCATTTCATGCGCTTTGAGCTGCCGCTTAGCCCAATACGCTATCCGAAATAGGAGCGACGTAAGTTGAAAAAATGTGATAGAATTGCGCTGAATTCTTTTATGAACCATAATGTAAAATGATCTAATCGGGTCTCTGTTCTCCCTAGCCTAGAAGTTTAATAGTGCATTTTATTCTCCATTTCATGCGCTTTGAGATGCCGCTTAGCCCAATACGCTATCTGAAATAGGAGCGACGTAAACTGAACAAATGCGATAGAATTTCCCTGAAATCTTATATTAACCGTAATATAAAATGATCTAATCGGGTCTCTGATTGCCCTACCATAGAAGTTTAGTAGTGCATTTTACTCGCCATTCCACGCGCTTTGAGATGCCGCTTAGCACAATACGCTACTTGAAATAGGGGCGACGTAAATTGAACAAATGTGATAGAATTACGCTAAATTCTTATATTATCCGTAATATAAAATGATCTAATCGGGTCTCTGTTTGCCTTATCCTAGAAGTTTAATAGTGCATTTTACTCGCCATTTCATGCGCTATGAGATGCCGCTCAGCCCAATACGCTATCTGGAATAGGAGCGACGTAAATTGAACAAATGTGTTAGAATTTCCCTGAATTCTTATATTAACCTTAATGTAAAATGATGTAATCGGGCCTCTGTTTGCCCTATCATAGAAGTTTAACAGTGCATTTTACTCGCCATTTCATGCGCTTTGAGATGCCGCATAGCCCAATACGCTATCTGAAATAGGAGCGATGTAAATTGAACAAATGTTATAGAATTTCGCTGAATTCTTAAATTAACCATAATATAAAATGATCAAATCGGGTCTCTGTTCGCCCTACCATAGAAGTCTAATAGTGCATTTCACTCGCCATTCCACGCTCTTTAAGATGCGGCCGAACCCAGTACGCTATCTGAAATAGGAGCGACGTAAATTGAACAAATGTGATAGAATTTCGCTGAATTCTTAAATTAACAATAATATAAAATGATCTAATCGGGTCTCTCCTTGCCCTACCCTAGAAGTTTAATAGTGCATTTTACTCGCCATTTCATGCGCTATGAGATGCCGCTTAGCCCAATACGTTATCTGGAATAGGAGCGACGTAAATTGAACAAATGTGATAGAATTTCCCTGAATTCTTATATTAACCTTAATGTAAAATGATGTAATCGGGCCTCTGTTTGCCCTATCATAGAAGTTTAATAGTGCATTTTACTCGCCATTTCATGCGTTTTAAGATGCCGCCTAGCCCAGTACGCTATCTGAAATGTGAGCGACGTAAGTTGAACAAATGTGATAGAATTACGCTGCATTCTTATATTAACCGTTATATAAAATGATGTAATCCGGCCTCTGTTTGCCTTACCCTAGAAGTTTAATAGTGCTTTATACTCGCCATTTCATGCGCTTCGAGATGCCGCTTAGCCCAATACGCTATCTGAAACAGGAGCGACATAAATTGAACAAATGTGATAGAATTTCGCTGAATTCTTAAATTAACCATAATAACAAATGATCTAATCGGGTCTCTGTTTACCCTACCCTAGAAGTTTAACCGTGCATTTTACTCGCCATTTCATGCGCTTTGAGATGCCGTATAGCCCAATACGCTATCTGAAATAGGAGCTACGTAAATTGAACAAATGTGATAGAATTTCTGTGAATTCTTATATTAACCTCAATGTAAACTGATCTAATCGGGTCTCTGTTCGCCTTACCATAGAATTCATATAGTGCATTTCACTCGCCACTTCATGCGCTTTGAGATGCCGCTTAGCCCAATACGCTATCTGAAATAGGTGCGACCTAAATTGAACGAATGTGATAGAATTTTGTTGATTTCTTAAATTAACTATAATATAAAATTATCTAATCGGGTCTCTGTTTGCCCTACCCTAAAAGTTTAATAGTGCATTCTACTCGTCATTTCATGCGCTTTGAGATGCCGCTTAGCCCAATACGCTATCTGAAATAGGAGCGATGTAAATTGAACAAATGTGATAGAATTTCGCTGAATTCTTTTATTAACCATAATGTAAAATGATCTAATCGGGTCTCTGTACGCCCTACCATAGAAATCTAATAGTGCATTTTACTCGCCATTTCATGCGCTTTGAGATGCCACTTAGCTCAATACGCTATCTGAAATAGGAGCTACGTAAATTGAACAAATGTGATAGAATTTCCCTGAAATCTTGTATTAAACAAAATATAAAATGATCTAATCGGGTCTCTGATTGCCCTATCATAGAAGTGTAGCAGTGCAGTTTACTCGCCATTCCACGCGCTTTAAGATGCCGCCTAGCCCAGTACGCTATCTAAATTAGGAGCGACGTAAATTGAACAAATGTGATAGAATTTCTGTGAATTCTTATATTAACCTCAATGTAAACTGATCTAATCGGGTCTCTGTTCGCCTTACCATAGAAGTCATATAGTGCATTTCACTCGCCATTTCATGCGCTTTGAGATGCCGCTTAGTACAATACGCTATCTGAAATAGGAGCGACGTAAATTGAACAAATGTGATAGAATTTCGCTGAATTCTTAAATTAACTATAATATAAAATGATCTAATCGGGTCACTGATTGCCCTACCCTAGAAGTTTAATAGTGCATTTCACTCGTCATTTCATGCGCTTTGAGATGCCGCCTAGCCCAATACGCTACCTGAAATAGGAGCGACGTAAGTTGAACAAATGTGATAGAATTACGCTGAATTCTTATATTAACCGTAATATAAAATGATCTAATCGGGTCCCTGTTTGCCTTATCCTAGAAGTTTGATAGTGCATTTTACTCGCCATTTCATGCGCTTTGAGATGCCGCTAAGCCCAATACGCTATCTGAAATAGGAGCGACGTAAATTGAACAAATGTGATAGAATTTTGCTGAATTCATAAATTAACCATAATATTAGATGATGTAATCGGGTGTCTGCTTGCCCTACCCTAGAAGTTTAATAGCGCATTTTACTCGCCATTTCATGCGCTTTGAGATGCCGCTTAGCCCAATACGCTATCTGAAATAGGAGCGATGTAAAATGAACAAATGTGATAGAATTTTGCTGAACTCTTAAATTAACCATAATATAAAATGATCTAATCGGGTCTCTGTTCGCCCTACCATCGATGTCTAATAGTGCATTTCACTCGCCATTCCACGCGCTTTAAGATGCCGCCGAGCCCAGTACGGTATCTGAAATAGGAGCGACGTAAATTGAACAAATGTGATAGAATTTTGCTGAATTCTTAAATTAACCTTAATATAAAATGATCTAATCGGGTGTCTGTTTGCCGTACCCTAGAAGCTTAATATTGCATTTTACTCGCCATTTCATGCGCTTTGAGCTGCCGCTTAGCCCAATACGCTATCCGAAATAGGAGCGACGTAAGTTGAAAAAATGTGATAGAATTGCGCTGAATTCTTTTATGAACCATAATGTAAAATGATCTAATCGGGTCTCTGTTCTCCCTAGCCTAGAAGTTTAATAGTGCATTTTATTCTCCATTTCATGCGCTTTGAGATGCCGCTTAGCCCAATACGCTATCTGAAATAGGAGCGACGTAAACTGAACAAATGCGATAGAATTTCCCTGAAATCTTATATCAAACAAAATATAAAATGATCTAATCGGGTCTCTGATTGCCCTACCATAGAAGTTTAGTAGTGCATTTTACTCGCCATTCCACGCGCTTTGAGATGCCGCTTAGCACAATACGCTACTTGAAATAGGGGCGACGTAAATTGAACAAATGTGATAGAATTACGCTGAATTCTTATATTATCCGTAATATAAAATGATCTAATCGGGTCTCTGTTTGCCTTATCCTAGAAGTTTAATAGTGCATTTTACTCGCCATTTCATGCGCTATGAGATGCCGCTCAGCCCAATACGCTATCTGGAATAGGAGCGACGTAAATTGAACAAATGTGTTAGAATTTCCCTGAATTCTTATATTAACCTTAATGTAAAATGATGTAATCGGGCCTCTGTTTGCCCTATCATAGAAGTTTAACAGTGCATTTTACTCGCCATTTCATGCGCTTTGAGATGCCGCATAGCCCAATACGCTATCTGAAATAGGAGCGATGTAAATTGAACAAATGTTATAGAATTTCGCTGAATTCTTAAATTAACCATAATATAAAATGATCAAATCGGGTCTCTGTTCGCCCTACCATAGAAGTCTAATAGTGCATTTCACTCGCCATTCCACGCTCTTTAAGATGCGGCCGAACCCAGTACGCTATCTGAAATAGGAGCGACGTAAATTGAACAAATGTGATAGAATTTCGCTGAATTCTTAAATTAACAATAATATAAAATGATCTAATCGGGTCTCTGCTTGCCCTACCCTAGAAGTTTAATAGTGCATTTTACTCGCCATTTCATGCGCTATGAGATGCCGCTTAGCCCAATACGTTATCTGGAATAGGAGCGACGTAAATTGAACAAATGTGATAGAATTTCCCTGAATTCTTATATTAACCTTAATGTAAAATGATGTAATCGGGCCTCTGTTTGCCCTATCATAGATCTTTAACAGTGCATTTTACTCGCCATTTCATGCGCTTTAAGATGCCGCCTAGCCCAGTACGCTGTCTGAAATGTGAGCGACGTAAGTTGAACAAATGTGATAGAATTACGCTGCATTCTTATATTAACCGTTATATAAAATGATGTAATCGGGCCTCTGTTTGCCTTACCCTAGAAGTTTAATAGTGCATTATACTCGCCATTTCAGGCGCTTCGAGATGCCGCTTAGCCCAATACGCTATCTGAAACAGGAGCGACATAAATTGAACAAATGTGATAGAATTTCGCTGAATTCTTAAATTAACCATAATAACAAATGATCTAATCGGGTCTCTGTTTACCCTACCCTAGAAGTTTAACCGTGCATTTTACTCGCCATTTCATGCGCTTTGAGATGCCGTATAGCCCAATACGCTATCTGAAATAGGAGCTACGTAAATTGAACAAATGTGATAGAATTTCTGTGAATTCTTATATTAACCTCAATGTAAACTGATCTAATCGGGTCTCTGTTCGCCTTACCATAGAAGTCATATAGTGCATTTCACTCGCCATTTCATGCGCTTTGAGATGCCGCTTAGCCCAATACGCTATCTGAAATAGGTGCGACCTAAATTGAACGAATGTGATAGAATTTTGTTGAATTCTTAAATTAACTATAATATAAAATTATCTAATCGGGTCTCTGTTTGCCCTACCCTAAAAGTTTAATAGTGCATTCTACTCGCCATTTCATGCGCTTTGAGATGCCGCTTAGCCCAATACGCTATCTGAAATAGGAGCGATGTAAATTGAACAAATGTGATAGAATTTCGCTGAATTCTTTTATTAACCATAATGTAAAATGATCTAATCGGGTCTCTGTTCGCCCTAGCCTAGAAGTTTAATAGTGCATTTTATTCGCCAATTCATGCGCTTTGAGATGCCGGTTAGCCCACTACGCTATCTGTAATAGGAGCGACGTAAATTGAACAAATGTGATAGAATTTCCTTGAAATCTTATATTAAACAAAATATAAAATGATCTAATCGGGTCTCTGATTGCCCTATCATAGAAGTTTCATAGTGCATTTTACTCGCCCTTCCACGCGCTTTAAGATGCCGTCTAGCCCAGTACGCTATCTGAAATAGGAGCGACGTAAGTTGAACAAATGTGATAGAATTACGCTGAATTCTTATATTAACCGTAATATAAAATGATCTAATCGGGTCTCTGTTTGCGTTACGCTAGAAGTTTAATAGTGCATTGTACTCGCCATTTCATGCGCTTTGAGATGCCGCGTAGCCCAATACGCTGTCTGAAATAGGAGCGACGTAAATTGAACAAATGTGATAGAATTTCGCTGAATTCTTAAATTAACCATAATATAAAATGATCTAATCGGGTCTCTGTTTGCCCTACCCAAGAAGTTTAATAGTGAATTTTACTCGCCATTTCTTGCGCTTTGAGGTGCCGCTTATCCCAATACGCTATCTGAAATGTGACTGACGTAAATTGAACAAATGTGATAGAATTTCGCTGAATTCTCATATTAACATTAATGTAAAATGATCTAATCGAGTCTCTGTTCGCCCTACCCTAGAAGTTTAATAGTGCATTTCACTCGTCATTTCATGCGCTTTAAGATGCCGCCTAGCCCAGTACGCTATCTGACATAGGAGCGACGTAAATTGAACAAATGTGATAGATTTCCCTGAATTCTTATATTAACCTTAATGGAAAATGATCTGTTCGGGCTCTGTTCGCCTTACCCTAGAAGTTTAATCGTGCATTTTACTCGTCATTTCATGCGCTTTGAGATGCCGCGTAGCCCAATACGCTACCTCAAATAGGAGAGACGTAAATTGAACAAATGTGATAGAATTTCGCTGAATTCTTATATTAACCGTAATATAAAATGATCTAATCGGGTCTCTGTTTGAATTATCCTAGAAGTTTGATAGTGCATTTCACTCGCCATTTCATGCGCTTTGAGATGCCGCTTAGCCCAATACGCTATCTGAAATAGGAGCGACGTAAATTGAACAAATGTGATAGAATTTCGCTGAATACTTATATTAACCAAAATAGAAAATGATCTAATCGGGTCTCTGATTGCCCTATCATAGAAGTTTAGTAGTGCATTTTACTCGCCATTCCACGCGCTTTAAGATGCCGCATAGCCCAGTACGCTATCTGAAATAGGAGCGACGTAAGTTGAACAAATGTGATAGAATTACGCTGAATTCTTATATTAACCGTAATATAAAATGATCTAATCGGGTCTCTGTTTGAATTATATTAGAAGTTTGATAGTGCATTTCACTCGCCATTTCATGCGCTTTGAGATGCCGCTTAGCCCAATACGCTATCTGAAATAGGAGCGACGTAAATTGAACAAATGTGATAGAATTTCGCTGAATTCTTAAATTAACCATAATATAAATTGATCTAATCGGGCCTCTGTTTGCCCTACCCTAGAAGTTTAATAGTGCATTTTACTCGCCATTTCATGCGCTTTGAGATACCGCTTAGCCCAATACGCTATCTGAAATAGGAGCGATGTAAATTGAACAAATGTGTTAGAATTTCGCTGAATTCTTTTATTAACGATAATGTAAAATGATCTAATCGGGTCTCTGTTCGCCCTGGCCTGGAAGTTTAATAGTGCATTTCATTCGCCATTTCATGCGCTTTTAGATGCCGCTTAGCCCAATACGCTATCTGAAATAGGAGCGACGTAAATTGAACAAATGTGATAGAATTTCGCTGAATTCTTAAAATAACCATAATATAAAATGATCTAAGCGGGTCTCTGCTTGCCCTACCCTAGAAATTTAATAGCGCATTTTACTCCTCATGTCATGCGCTTTGAGATGCCGCATAGCCCAATACGCTATCTGAAATAGGAGCGACGTAAATTGAACAAATGTGATAGAATTTCCCTGAATTCTTATATTAACCTTAATGAAAATGATCTAATCGGGTCTCTGTTCGCCCTACCATACAAGTCTAATGGTGCATTTCACTCGCCATTTCATGCGCTTTGAGATGCCGCTTAGCCCAATAAGCTATCTGAAATAGGAGCGAAGTAAATTGAACAAATGTGATTGAATTACGCTTAATTCTTATATTAACCAAATTATAAAATGATCTAATCGGATCTCTGATTGCCCTATCATAAAAGTTTAATAGTGCATTTTACTCGTCATTTCATGCGCTTTGAGAGTCCGCTCAGGCCGATACGCTATCTGAAATAGAAGCCGCGTAAATTGAACAAATGTTATAGAATTTCGCTGAATTCTTATATTAACCAAATTATAAAATGATCTAATCGGGTCTCTGTTTGCCTTATCCTAGAAGTTTATTAGTGCATTTTACTCGCCATTCCACGCGCTCTAAGAGGCCGGCTAGCCCAGTAGGCTATCTGAAATAGGAGCGACGTAAATTGAACAAATGTGATAGAATTTCCCTGAATTCATATATTAACCCAAATATAAAATGATCTAATCGGGTCTCTGATTGCCCTATCATCGAAGTTTAATAGTGCATTTCACTCGCCATTCCACGTGCTTTAAGCTGCCGCCTAGCCCAATACGCTATCTGAAATAGGAGCGACGTAAATTGAACAAATGTGACAGAATTTCGCTGAATTCATATATTAACCAAAATATAAAATGATCTAATCGGGTCTCTGATTGCCCTATCATAGAAGTTTAATAGTGCATTTCACTCATCATTTCATGCGCTTTGAGATGCCGCTTAGCCCAATACGCTATCTGAAATAGGAGCGACGTAAATTGAACAAATGTGATAGAATTTCCTTGAATCCTTATATTAACCAAAATATAAAATGATCTGATCGGGTCCCTGATTGCCCTATCATAGAAGTTAAATAGTGCATTTTACTCGCCTTTCCACGCTCTTTAAGATGCCGACTAGCGCAGTACGCTATCGGAAATAGGAGCGACGTAAATTGAACAAATGTGATAGATTTCCCTGAATTCATATATTAACCTTAATGGAAAATGATCTGTTCGGGCTCTGTTCGCCCTACCCTAGAAGTTTAATCGTGCATTCCACTCGTCATTTCATGCGCTTCGAGATGCCGCGTAGCCCAATACGCTATCTGAAATAGGAGAGACGTAAATTGAACGAATGTGATAGAATTTTGCTGAATTCTTAAATTAACCATAATACAAAATGATCTAATCGGGTCTCTGTTTGCCCTACCCTAGAAGTATAATAGTGCATTTTACTCGCCATTTCAGGCGCTTTGAGATGCCGCTTAGCCCAATACGCTATCTGAAATATGAGCGACGTAAATTGAACAAATGTGATAGAATATCCCTGAAATCTTATATTAACCAAAATATAAAATGATCTAATCGGGTCTCTGATTGCCCTATCATAGAAGTTTAATGGCGAATTTCACTCATCATTTCATGCGCTTTAAGATGCCGCTTAGCCCAGTACGCTATGTGAAATAGGAGCGACGTAAATTGAACAAATGTGATAGACTTTGGTGAATTCTTAAATTAACCATACTATAAAATGATCTAATCGGGTCTCTGTTTGCCCTACCCTAGAAGTTTAATAGTGCATTTCACTCGTAATTTCATGCGCTTTGGGAGGCCGCTTAGCCCTATACGCTATCTGAAATAGGAGCGACGTAAATTGAACAAATGTGATAGAATTTCGCAGAATTCTTATATTAACCAATATATGAAATGATCTAATCGGGTCTCTGATTGCCCTATCATAGAAGTTTAATAGTGTATTTTACTGCCCATGCCGCGCGCTTTAAGATGCCTCCTAGCCCAGTACGCTATCTGAAATAGAAGCGACGTAAATTGAACGAATGTGATAGAATTACGCTGCATTCTTAAATTAACCATAATATAAAATGATTTAATCGGGTCTTTGTTTGCCCTACCCTAGAAGTTTAATAGTCTATTTTACTCGCCATTGCATGTGCTTTGAGATGCCGCATAGCCCAATACGCTATCTGAAATATGAGCGACGTAAATTGAACAAATGTGATAGAATTTCGCTGAATTCTCATATTAACATTAATGTAAAATGATCTAATCGAGTCTCTGTTCGCCCTACCCTAGAAGTTTAATAGTGCATTTCACTCGTCATTTCATGCGCTTTAAGATGCCGCCTAGCCCAGTACGCTATCGGAAATAGGAGCGACGTAAATTGAACAAATGTGATAGATTTCCCTGAATTCATATATTAACCTTAATGGAAAATGATCTGTTCGGGCTCTGTTCGCCCTACCCTAGAAGTTTAATCGTGCATTCCACTCGTCATTTCATGCGCTTCGAGATGCCGCGTAGCCCAATACGCTATCTGAAATAGGAGAGACGTAAATTGAACGAATGTGATAGAATTTCGCTGCATTCTTATATTAACCGTAATATAAAATGATCTAATCGGGTCTCTGTTTGAATTATCCTAGAAGTTTGATAGTGCATTTCACTCGCCATTTCATGCGCTTTGAGGTGCCGCTTAGCCCAATACGCTATCTGAAATAGGAGCGACGTAAATTGAACAAATGTGATAGAATTTCGCTGAATACTTATATTAACATTAATGTAAAATGATCTAATCGAGTCTCTGTTCGCCCTACCCTAGAAGTTTAATAGTGCATTTCACTCGTCATTTCATGCGCTTTAAGATGCCGCCTAGCACAGTACGCTATCTGAAATAGGAGCGACATAAATTGAACAAATGTGATAGATTTCCCTGAATTCTTTTATTAACCATAATGTAAAATGATCTAATCGGGTCTCTGTTCTCCCTAGCTTAGAAGTTTAATAGTGCATTGTATTCGCCATTTCATGCGCTTTGAGATGCCGCGTAGCCCAATACGCTGTCTGAAATAGGAGCGACGTAAACTGAACAAATGTGATAGAATTTCCCTGAAATCTTATATTGAACAAAATATAAAATGATCTAATCGAGTCTCTGATTGCCCTATCATAGAAGCTTAGAAGTGCATTTTACTAGCCATTCCACGCGCTTTAAGATGCCGCCTAGCCCAGTATGCTATCTGAAATAGGAGCGATGTTAGTTGAACAAATGTGATAGAATTACGCTGAATTCTTATATTAACCATAATATAAAATGATCTAATCGGGTCTCTGTTTGCCCTACCCTAGAAGTTTAATAGTGTATTTTACTCGCCATTTCATGCGCTTTGAGATGCCGCGTAGCCCAATACGCTGTCTGAGATAGGAGCGACGTAAATTGAACAAATGTGATAGAATTTCCCTGAAATCTTATATTGAACAAAATATAAAATGATCTAATCGGGTCTCTGATTGCCCTATCATAGAAGCTTAGAAGTGCATTTTACTAGCCATTCCACGCGCTTTAAGATGCCGCCTAGCCCAGTATGCTATCTGAAATAGGAACGACGTAAATTGAACAAATGTGATAGAATTTTGCTGAATTCTTATGTTAACCTTAATGTAAAATGATCTAATCGGGTCTCTGTTTGCCCTACCCTAGAAGTTTAATAGTGTATTTTACTCGCCATTTCATGCGCTTTGAGATGCCGCCTAGCCCTGTACGCTATCTGAAATAGGAGCGATGTTAGTTGAACAAATGTGATAGAATTACGCTGAATTCTTATATTAACCATAATATAAAATGATCTAATCGGGTCTCTGTTTGCCTTACCCTAGAAGTTCAATAGTGCATTTTACTCGCCATTTCATGCGCTTTGAGATGCCGCTTAGCCCAATACGCAATCTGAAATAGGAGCGACGTAAATTGAACAAATCTGATAGAATTTCGCTGAATTCTTTTATTAACGATAATGTAAAATGATCTAATCGGGTCTCTGTTCGCCCTGGCCTAGAAGTTTAATAGTGCATTGTATTCGCCATTTCATGCGCTTTGAGATGCCGCGTAGCCCAATACGCTGCCTGAAATAGGAGCGACGTAAACTGAACAAATGTGATAGAATTTCCCTGAAATCTTATATTGAACAAAATATAAAATGATCTAATCGAGTCTCTGATTGCCCTATCATAGAAGCTTAGAAGTGCATTTTACTAGCCATTCCACGCGCTTTAAGATGCCGCCTAGCCCAGTATGCTATCTGAAATAGGAACGACGTAAATTGAACAAATGTGATAGAATTACGCTGAATTCTTATATTAACCGTAATATAAAATGATCTAATCGGGTCTCTGTTTGCCCTACCCTAGAAGTTTAATAGTGTATTTTACTCGCCATTTCATGCGCTTTGAGATGCCGCGTAGCCCAATACGCTATCTGAAATAGGAGCGACGTAAGTTGAACAAATGTGATAGAATTTCGCTGAATTCTTTTATTAACCATAATGTAAAATGATCTCATCGGGTCTCTGTTCGCCCTAGCCTACAAGTTTAATAGTGCATTTTATTCGCCATTTCATGCACTTTGAGATGCCTCGTAGCCTAATACGCTATCTGAAATAGGAGCGACGTAAATTGAACAAATGTGATACAATTTCCCTGAAATCTTATATTGAACAAAATATAAAATGATCTAATTGGGGCTCTGATTGACCTATCATAGAAGTTTAGTGGTGCATTTTACTCGCCATTCCACGCGCTTTAAGATGCCGCCTAGCCCAGTACGCTATCTGAAATAGGAGCGACGATAGTTGAACAAATGTGATAGAATTACGCTGAATTCTTATATTAACCAGAATATAAAATGATCTAATCGGGTCTCTGTTTGCCTTACCCTAGAAGTTTAATAGTGCATTTTACTCGCCATTTCATGCGCTTTGAGATGCCGCGTAGCCCAATACGCTATCTGAAATAGGAGAGACGTAAATTGAACAAATGTGATAGAATTTCGCTGAATTCTCATATTACCCGTAATACAAAATGATCTAATCGGGTCTCTGTTTGAATTATCCTAGAAGTTTGATAGTGTATTTTACTCGCCATTTCATGCGCTTTCAGATGCCGCGTAGCCCAATACGCTATCTGAAATAGGAGCGACGTAAGTTGAACAAATGTGATAGAATTTCGCTGAATTCTTTTATTAACCATAATGTAAAATGATCTAATCGGTTCTCTGTTCGCCCTAGCCTACAAGTTTAATAGTGCATTTTATTCGCCATTTCATGCACTTTGAGATGCCTCGTAGCCTAATACGCTATCTGAAATAGGAGCGACGTAAATTGAACAAATGTGATAGAATTTCCCTGAAATCTTATATTGAACAAAATATAAAATGATCTTATCGGGTCTCTGATTGCCCTATCATAGAAGCTTGGTAGTGCATTTTACTAGCCATTCCACGCGCTTTAAGATGCCGCCTAGCCCAGTATGCTATCTGAAATAGGAGCGACGTAAATTGAACAAATGTGATAGAATTTCCCTGAAATCTTATATTGAACAAAATATAAAATGATCTAATTGGGGCTCTGATTGACTTATCATAGAAGTTTAGTGGTGCATTTTACTCGCCATTCCATGCGCTTTAAGATGCCGCCTAGCCCAGTACGCTATCTCAAATAGGAGCGACGTAAGTTGAACAAATGTGATAGAATTTCGCTGAATTCTTAAATTAACCAAAATATAAAATGATCTAATCGGGTCTCTGTTCGCCCTACCATAGAAGTCTAATAGTGCATTTCACTCGCCATTCCACGCTCTTTAAGATGCGGCCGAACCCAGTACGCTATCTGAAATAGGAGCGACGTAAATTGAACAAATGTGATAGAATTTCGCTGAATTCTTATATTAACCGTAATATAAAATGATCTAATCGGGTCTCTGTTTTAATTATCCTAGAAGTTTAATAGTGCATTGTATTCGCCATTTCATGCGCTTTGAGATGCCGCGTAGCCCAATACGCTGTCTGAGATAGGAGCGACGTAAATTGAACAAATGTGATAGAATTTCCCTGAAATCTTATATTGAACAAAATATAAAATGATCTAATCGGGTCTCTGATTGCCCTACCATAGAAGCTTAGAAGTGCATTTTACTAGCCATTCCACGCGCTTTAAGATGCCGCCTAGCCCAGTATGCTATCTGAAATAGGAACGACGTAAATTGAACAAATGTGATAGAATTTTGCTGAATTCTTATGTTATCCTTAATGTAAAATGATCTAATCGGGTCTCTGTTTGCCCTACCCTAGAAGTTTAATAGTGTATTTTACTCGCCATTTCATGCGCTTTGAGATGCCGCCTAGCCCTGTACGCTATCTGAAATAGGAGCGATGTTAGTTGAACAAATGTGATAGAATTACGCTGAATTCTTATATTAACCATAATATAAAATGATCTAATCGGGTCTCTGTTTGCCTTACCCTAGAAGTTCCATAGTGCATTTTACTCGCCATTTCATGCGCTTTGAGATGCCGCTTAGCCCAATACGCAATCTGAAATAGGAGCGACGTAAATTGAACAAATGTGATAGAATTTCGCTGAATTCTTTTATTAACGATAATGTAAAATGATCTAATCGGGTCTCTGTTCGCCCTGGCCTAGAAGTTTAATAGTGCATTTCATTCGCCATTTCATGCGTTTTGAGATGCCGCTTAGCCCAATACGCTATCTGAAATAGGAGCGACGTAAATTGAACAAATGTGATAGAATTTCCCTGAAATTTTATATTGAACAAAATATAAAATGATCTAATTGGGGCTCTGATTGACTTATCATAGAAGTTTAGTGGTGCATTTTACTCGCCATTCCATGCGCTTTAAGATGCCGCCTAGCCCAGTACGCTATCTCAAATAGGAGCGACGTAAGTTGAACAAATGTGATAGAATTACGCTGCATTCTTATATTAACCGTAATATAAAATGATCTAATCGGGTCTCTGTGCGCCTTATCCTAGAAGTTTAATAGCGCGTTTTACTCGCCATTCCACGCGCTTTAAGATGCCGCCTAGCACAGTATGCTATCTGAAATAGGAGCGATGTTAGTTGAACAAATGTGATAGAATTACGCTGAATTCTTAAATTAACCGTAATATAAAATGATCTAATCGGGTCTCTATTTGCCTTATCCTAGAAGTTTAATAGCGCATTTTACTCGCCATTTCATGCGCTTTGAGATGCCGCATAGCCCAATACGCTATCTGAAATAGGAGCGACGTAAATTGAACAAATGTGACAGAATTTCCGTGAATTCTTATATTAACCTTAATGTACAATGATCCAATCGGGTCTCTGTTCGCCCTACCATAGAAGTCTAATAGTGCATTTCACTCGCCATTTCTTGCGCTTTGAGATGACGCTTAGCCCAATACGCTATGTGAAATAGGAGCGACGTAAGTTGAACAAATGTGATAGAATTTCGCTGAATTCTTAAATTAACCAAAATATAAAATGATCTCATCGGGTCTCTGTTTGCCCTACCCTAGAAGTTTAATAGTGCATTTCACTCGACACTTCATGCGCTTTGAGAGGCCGCTAAGCCCAATAAGCTATCTGAAATAGGAGCGACGTAAATTGAACAAATGTGATAGAATTTCGCAGAATTCTTATATTAACCAAAATATAAAATGATCTAATCTGGTCTCTGTTCGCCCTAGCCTAGAAGTTTAATAGTGCATTTTGTTCGCCATTTCATGCGCTTTGCGATGCCGCTTAGCCCAATACGCTATCTGAAATACGAGCGACGTAAATTGAACAAATGTGATAGAATTTCCCTGAAATCTTATATTAAACAAAATATAAAATGATCTAATCGGGTCTCTGATTGCTCTATCATAGAAGTTTAGTAGTGCATTCTGCTCGCCCTTCCACTCGCTTTAAGATGCCGCCTAGCCCAGTACGCTATCTGAAATAGGAGCGACGTAAGATGAACAAATGTGATAGAATTACGCTGCATTCTTATATTAACCGTAATATAAAATGATCTAATCGGGTCTCTATTTGCCTTATCCTAGAAGTTTAATAGCGCATTTTACTCGCCATTTCATGCGCTTTGAGATGCCGCATAGCCCAATACGCTATCTGAAATAGGAGCGACGTAAATTGAACAAATGTGACAGAATTTCCGTGAATTCTTATATTAACCTTAATGTACAATGATCCAATCGGGTCTCTGTTTGCCCTACCCTAGAACTTTAATAGTGCATTTTACTCGCCATTTCATGCGCTTTGAGATGCCGCTTAGCCGAATACGCTAACTGAAATAGGAGCGACGTAAATTGAACAAATGTGATAGAATTTTGCTGAATTCTTAAATTAACCATAATATAAAATGATCTAATCGGGTCTCTGTTCGCCCTACCATAGAAGTCTAATAGTGCATTTCACTCGCCATTCCGCGCGCTTTAAGATGCCGCCGAGCCCAGTACCCTATCTGAAATAGTAACGACGTAAATTGAACAAATGTGATAGAATTTTGCTGAATTCTTAAATTAACCATAATATAAAATGATCTAATCGGGTCTCTGTTTGCCCTACGCTAGAAGTTTAATAGTGCATTTTACTCGCCATTTCATGCGCTTTGAGATGTCGCTTAGCCCAATACGCTATCTCAAATAGGAGCGACGTAATTTGAACGAATGTGATAGAATTTCGCTGAATTCTTTTATTAACCATAATGTAAAATGATCTGATCGGGTCTCTGTTCGCCCTAGCCTAGAAGTTTAATAGTGCATTTTATTCGCCATTTCATGCGCTTTGAGATGCCGCTTAGCCGAGTTCGCTATCTGAAATAGGAGCGACGTAAATTGAACAAATGTAATAAAATTTCCCTGAAATCTTATATTAACCATAATATAAAATGATCTAATCGGGTCTCTGATTGCCCTATCATAGAATTTTAATAGTGCATTTTACTCGCCATTCCACGCGCTTTAAGATGCCGCCTAGCCCAGTACGCTATCTGAAATAGGAGCGACGAAAGTTGAACAAATGTGATAGAATTACGCTGAATTCTTATATAAACCGTAATATAAAATGATCTAATCGGGTCTCTGTTTGCCTTATCCTAGAAGTTTAATAGTGCATTTTACTCGCCATTTCATGCGCTTTGAGATGCCGCTTAGCCCAATACGCTATCTGAAATAGGAGCGACGTAAATTGAACAAATGTGAGAGAATTTCGCTGAACTCTTAAATTCACTATAATATAAAATGATCTAATCGGGTCTCTGCTTGCCCTACCCTAGAAGTTTAATAGTGCATTTTATTCGCCATTTCATGCGCTTTGAGATGCCGCTTCGCCCAATACGCTATCTGAAATAGGAGCGACGAAAATTGAACAAATGTGATAGAATTTCGCTGAATTCTTTTATGAACCATAATGTAAAATGATCTAATCGGGTCTCTGTTCGCCATAGCCTAGAAGTTTAATAGCGCATTTTATTCGCCATTTCATGCGCTTTGAGATGCCGCTTAGCTCAATACGCTATCTGAAGTAGGAGCGACGTAAATTGAACAAATGTGATAGAATTTCCCTGAAATCTTTTATTATACAAAATATAAAATGATCTAATCGGGTCTCTGATTGCCCTATCATAGAAGTTTAGTAGTGCATTTTACTCGCCATTTCATGCGCTTTGAGATGCCGCTTAGCCCAATACGCTATTTGAAATACGAGCGACGTAAATTGAACAAATGTGATAGAATTACGCTGAATTCTTATATTAACCGTAATATAAAATGATCTAATCGTGTCTCTGTTTGGCTTATCCTAGAAGTTTAATGGTGCATTTTACTTGCCATTTCATGCGCTTTGAGATGCCGCCTAGCCCAGTACGCTATCTAAAATAGGAGCGACGTAAGTGGAACAAATGTGTTAGAATTACGCTGAATTCTTATATTAACCGTAATATAAAATGATCTAATCGGGTCCCTGTTTGCCTTATCCTAGAAGTTTAGTATTGCATTTTACTCGCCATTTCATGCGCTTTGAGATGCCGCTTAGCCCAATACGCTATCTGAAATAGGAGCGACGTAAATTGAACAAATGTGATAGAATTTCCGTGAATTCTTATATTAACCTTAATGTAAAATGATCTAATCGGGTCTCTGTTCGCCCTACCATAGAAGTCTAATAGTGCATTTCACTCGCCATTTCATGCGCTTTGAGATGCCGCTTAGCCCAATACGCTATCTAAAATAGGAGCGACGTAAGTGGAACGAATGTGATAGAATTACGCTGAATTCTTATATTAACCGTAATATAAAATGATCTAATCGGGTCTCTGTTTGCCTTATCCTAGAAGTTTAGTATTGCATTTTACTCGCCATTTCATGCGCTTTGAGATGCCGCTTAGCCCAATACGCTATCTGAAATAGGAGCGACGTAAATTGAACAAATGTGATAGAATTTCCGTGAATTCTTATATTAACCATAATGTAAAATGATCTAATCGGGTCTCTGTTCGCCCTACCATAGAAGTCTAATAGTGCATTTCACTCGCCATTTCATGCGCTTTGAGATGCCGCTTAGCCCAATACGCTATTTGAAATACGAGCGACGTAAATTGAACAAATGTGATAGAATTACGCTGAATTCTTATATTAACCGTAATATAAAATGATCTAATCGTGTCTCTGTTTGGCTTATCCTACAAGTTTAATGGTGCATTTTACTCGCCATTTCATGCGCTTTGAGATGCCGCATATCCCAATACGCTATCTGAAATAGGAGCGACGTAAATTGAACAAATGTGATAGAATTTCGCTGAATTCTTAAATTAACCATAATATGAAATCATCTAATCGGGTCTCTGTTTGTCCTACCCTAGAAGTTTAATAGTGCATTTTACTCGCCATTTCATGGGCTTTGAGATGCCGCATAGCCCAATACGCTATCTGAAATAGGAGCGACGTAAATTGAACAAATGTGATAGAATTTCCGTGAATCCTGATATTAACCTTAATGTAAAATGATCTAATCGGGTCTCTGTTCGCCCTACCATAGAAGTCTAATAGTGCATTTCACTCGCCATTTCATGCGCTTTGAGATGCTGTTTAGCCCAATACGCCATCTGAAATAGGAGCGACGTAAGTTGAACAAATGTGATAGAATTTCGCTGAATTCTTTTATTAACCATAATGTAAAATGATCTGATCGGGGCTCTGTTCGCCCTAGCCTAGAAGTTTATTAGTGCATTTTATTCGCCATTTCATGCGCTTTGAGATGCCGCTTAGCCGAGTTCGCTATCTGAAATAGGAGCGACGTAAATTGAACAAATGTGATAGAATTTCCGTGAATTCTTATATTAACCTTAATGTAAAATGATCTAATCGGGTCTCTGTTCGCCCTACCATAGAAGTCTAATAGTGCATTTCACTCGCCATTTCATGCGCTTTGAGATACCGCTTAGCCCAATACGCTATTTGAAATACGAGCGACGTAAATTGAACAAATGTGATAGAATTACGCTGAATTCTTATATTAACCGTAATATAAAATGATCTAATCGGGTCTCTGTTTGGCTTATCCTAGAAGTTTAATGGTGCATTTCACTTGCCATTTCATGCGCTTTGAGATGCCGCCTAGCCCAGTACGCTATCTGAAATAGGAGCGACGTAAATTGAACAAATGTGATAGAATTTCTGTGAATCCTTATATTAACCTTAATGTAAAATGATCTAATCGGGTCTCTGTTCGCCCTACCATAGAAGTCTAATGGTGCATTTCACTCGCCATTTCATGCGCGTTGAGATGCCGCTTAGCCCAATACGCTATCTAAAATAGGAGCGACGTAAGTGGAACAAATGTGATAGAATTACGCTGAATTCTTATATTAACCGTAATATAAAATGATCTAATCGGGTCTCTGTTCGCCCTACCATAGAAGTCTAATAGTGCATTTCACTCGCCATTTCATGCGCTTTGAGATGCCGCTTAGCCCAATACGCTATTTGAAATACGAGCGACGTAAATTGAACAAATGTGATAGAATTACGCTGAATTCTTATATTAACCGTAATATAAAATGATCTAATCGTGTCTCTGTTTGGCTTATCCTAGAAGTTTAATGGTGCATTTTACTCGCCATTTCATGCGCTTTGAGATGCCGCATATCCCAATACGCTATCTGAAATAGGAGCGACGTAAATTGAACAAATGTGATAGAATTTCGCTGAATTCTTAAATTAACCATAATATGAAATGATCTAATCGGGTCTCTGTTTGTCCTACCCTAGAAGTTTAATAGTGCATTTTACTCGCCATTTCATGGTCTTTGAGATGCCGCATAGCCCAATACGCTATCTGAAATAGGAGCGACGTAAATTGAACAAATGTGATAGAATTTCCGTGAATCCTGATATTAACCTTAATGTAAAATTATCTAATCGGGTCTCTGTTCGCCCTACCATAGAAGTCTAATAGTGCATTTCACTCGCCATTTCATGCGCTTTGAGATGCTGTTTAGCCCAATACGCCATCTGAAATAGGAGCGACGTAAGTTGAACAAATGTGATAGAATTTCGCTGAATTCTTTTATTAACCATAATGTAAAATGATCTGATCGGGGCTCTGTTCGCCCTAGCCTAGAAGTTTATTAGTGCATTTTATTCGCCATTTCATGCGCTTTGAGATGCCGCTTAGCCGAGTTCGCTATCTGAAATAGGAGCGACGTAAATTGAACAAATGTGATAGAATTTCCGTGAATTCTTATATCAACCTTAATGTAAAATGATCTAATCGGGTCTCTGTTCGCCCTACCATAGAAGTCTAATAGTGCATTTCACTCGCCATTTCATGCGCTTTGAGATGCCGCCTATCCCAGTACGCTATCTGAAATAGGAGCGACGTAAGTTGAACAAATGTGATAGAATTACGCTGCATTCTCATATTAAGCGTAATATAAAATGATCTAATCGGGTCTCTGTTTGCCTTATCCTAGAAGTTTAATAGCGCGTTTTACTCGCCACTCCACGCGCTTTAAGATGCCGCCTAGCCCAGTATGCTATCTAAAATAGGAGCGACGTAAATTGAACAAATGTGATAGAATTTCGCTGAATTCTTAAATTAACCATAATATAAAATGATCTAATCGGGTCTCTGTTTGCGTTATCCTAGAAGTTTAATAGTACATTATACTCGCCATATCATGCGCTTTGAGATGCCGCTTAGCCCAATATGCTATCTGAAATAGGAGCGACGTAAATTGAACAAATGTGATAGAATTTCGCTGAATTCTTTTATTAACCAAAATGTAAAATGATCTAATCGGGTCTCTGTTCGCCCTAGCCTAGAAGTTTAATAGTGCATTTCACTCGCCATTTCATGCGCTTTGAGATGCCGCTAAGCCCTATAAGCTATCTGAAATAGGAGCGACGTAAACTGAACAAATGTGATAGAATTTCGCTGAATTCTTATATTAACCAAAATATAAAATGATCTAATCGGGTCTCTGATTGCCTTTCGTAGAAGTTTAGTAGTGCATTTTACTCGCCATTCCACGCGCTTTAAGATGCCGCCTAGCCCAGTATGCTATCTGAAATAGGAGCGACGTAAATTGAACAAATGTGATAGAATTTCGCTGAATTCTTAAATTAACCATAATATAAAATGATCTCATCGGGACTCTGTCTGACCTACCCTAGAAGTTTAATAGTGCATTTTACTCCCATTTCATGCGCTTTGAGATGCCGCTTAGCCCAATACGCTATCTGAAATAGGAGCGACAGAAGTTGAACAAATGTGATAGAATTTCGCTGAATTTTTTTATTAACCATAATGTAAAATGATCTGATCGGGTCTCTGTTCGCCCTAGCCTACAAGTTTAATAGTGCATTTTATTCGCCACTTCATGCGCTTTGAGATGCCGCTAAGCCCAATAAGCTATCTGAAGTAGGAGCGACGTAAATTGATCAAATGTGATAGAATTTCGCTGAACTCTTATATTAACCAAAATATAAAATGATCTAATCGGGTCTCTGATTGCCCTATCATAGAAGTTTAGTAGTGCATTTTACTCGCCATTCCACGCGCTTTAAGATGCCGCCTAGCACAGTATGCTATCTGAAATAGGAGCGACGTAAATTGAACAAATGTGATAGAATTTCGCTGAATTCTTAAATTAACCATAATATAAAATGATCTCATCGGGACTCTGTTTGACCTACCCTAGAAGTTTAATTGTGCATTTTGCTCGCCATTTCATGCGCTTTGAGATGCCGCTTAGCCCAATATGCTATCTGTAATAGGAGCGACGTAAATTGAACAAATGTGATAGAATTTCGCTGAATTCTTAAATTAACCATAATATAAAATGATCTAATCGGGTCTCTGTTTGCGTTATCCTAGAAGTTTAATAGTGCATTATACTCGCCATTTCATGCGCTTTTAGATGCCGCCTAGCCCAGTACGCTATCTGAAACAGGAGCGACGTAAATTGAACAAATGTGATAGAATTTCCGTGAATTCTTATATCAACCTTAATGTAAAATGATCTAATCGGGTCTCTGTTCGCCCTACCATAGAAGTCTAATAGTGCATTTCACTCGCCATTTCATGCGCTTTGAGATGCCGCCTATCCCAGTACGCTATCTGAAATAGGAGCGACGTAAGTTGAACAAATGTGATAGAATTACGCTGCATTCTCATATTAAGCGTAATATAAAATGATCTAATCGGGTCTCTGTTTGCCTTATCCTAGAAGTTTAATAGCGCGTTTTACTCGCCACTCCACGCGCTTTAAGATGCCGCCTAGCCCAGTATGCTATCTGAAATAGGAGCGACGTAAATTGAACAAATGTGATAGAATTTCGCTGAATTCTTAAATTAACCATAATATAAAATGATCTAATCGGGTCTCTGTTTCCGTTATCCTAGAAGTTTAATAGTGCATTATACTCGCCATTTCATGCGCTTTTAGATGCCGCCTAGCCCAGTACGCTATCTGAAATAGGAGCGACGTAAATTGAACAAATGTGATGGAATTTTGCTGAATTCTTAAATTAACCATAATATAAAATGATCTAATCGGGTCCCTGATTGCCCTATCATCGAATTTTAATAGTGCATTTCACTCGTCATTTCATGCGCTTTGAGATGCCGCTTAGCCCAATATGCTATCTGAAATAGGAGCGACGTAGATTGAACAAATGTGATAGAATTTCGCTGAATTCTTTTATTAACCAAAATGTAAAATGATCTAATCGGGTCTCTGTTCGCCCTAGCCTAGAAGTTTAATAGTGCATTTCACTCGCCATTTCATGCGCTTTGAGATGCCGCTAAGCCCTATAAGCTATCTGAAATAGGAGCGACGTAAATTGAACAAATGTGATAGCATTTCGCTGAATTCTTATATTAACAAAAATATAAAATGATCTGATCGGGTCTCTGTTCGCCCTATCGTAGAAGTTTAGTAGTGCATTTTACTCGCCATTCCACGCGCTTTAAGATGCCGCCTAGCCCAGTATGCTATCTGAAATAGGAGCGACGTAAATTGAACAAATGTGATAGAATTTCGCTGAATTCTTAAATTAACCATAATATAAAATGATCTCATCGGGACTCTGTCTGACCTACCCTAGAAGTTTAATAGTGCATTTTACTCGCCATTTCATGCGCTTTGAGATGCCGCTTAGCCCAATACGCTATCTGAAATAGGAGCGACAGAAGTTGAACAAATGTGATAGAATTTCGCTGAATTTTTTTATTAACCATAATGTAAAATGATCTGATCGGGTCTCTGTTCGCCCTAGCCTACAAGTTTAATAGTGCATTTTATTCGCCACTTCATGCGCTTTGAGATGCCGCTAAGCCCAATAAGCTATCTGAAATAGGAGCGACGTAAATTGATCAAATCGGATAGAATTTCGCTGAACTCTTATATTAACCAAAATATAAAATGATCTAATCGGGTCTCTGATTGCCCTATCATAGAAGTTTAGTAGTGCATTTTACTCGCCATTCCACGCGCTTTAAGATGCCGCCTAGCCCAGTATGCTATCTGAAATAGGAGCGACGTAAATTGAACAAATGTGATAGAATTTCGCTGAATTCTTATATTAACCAAAATATAAAATGATCTAATCGGGTCTCTGATTGCCCTATCATAGAAGTTTAATAGTGCATTTCACTCGTCATTTCATGCGCTTTGTGATGCCGCTAAGCCCAATAAGCTATCTGTAATAGGAGCGACGTAAATTGAACAAATGTGATAAAATTTCGCTGAATTCTTATGTTAACCAAAATATGAAATGATCTAATCGGGACTCTGATTGCCCTATCATAGAAATTTAATAGTGCAGTTTACTTGACATTCCACGCGCTTTAAGATGCCGCCTAGCCCAGTACGCTATCTGAAATAGGAGCGACGTAAATTGAACAAATGTGATAAAATTTCCCTGAAATCTTATATTAAACAAAATATAAAATGATCTAATCGGGTCTCTGATTGCCCTATCATAGAAGTTTAATAGTGCATTTCACTCGTCATTTCATGCGCTTTGTGATGCCGCTAAGCCCAATAAGCTATCTGTAATAGGAGCGACGTAAATTGAACAAATGTGATAAAATTTCGCTGAATTCTTATGTTAACCAAAATATAAAATGATCTAATCGGGTCTCTGATTGCCCTATCATAGAAATTTAATAGTGCAGTTTACTTGACATTCCACGCGCTTTAAGATGCCGCCTAGCTCAGTACGCTATCTGAAATAGGAGCGACGTAAATTGAACAAATGTGATAGAATTTCGCTGAATTCTTATATTAACCAAAATATAAAATGATCTAATCGGGTCTCTGATTGCCCTATCATAGAAGTTTAATAGTGCATTTTACTTGCCATTCCACGCGCTTTAAGATGCCGCCTAGCCCAGTACGCTATCTGAAATAGCAGCGACGTAAGATGATCAAATGTGATAGAATTTCGCTGAGTTCTTTTATTAACCATAATGTAAAATGACCTGATCGGGGCTCTGATCGCCATAGCCTAGAAGTTTAATAGTGCATTTTATTGGCCATTTCATGCGCTTTGAGATGCCGCTTAGCCGAGTTCGCTATCTGAAATAGGAGCGACGTAAATTGAACAAATGTGATAAAATTTCCCTGAAATCTTATATTAAACAAAATATAAAATGATCTAACCGGGTCTCTGATTGCCCTATCATAGAAGTTTAATAGTGCATTTCAGTCGTCATTTCATGCGCTTTGTGATGCCGCTAAGCCCAATAAGCTATCTGTAATAGGAGCGACGTAAATTGAACAAATGTGATAAAATTTCGCTGAATTCTTATGTTAACCAAAATATGAAATGATCTAATCGGGACTCTGATTGCCCTATCATAGAAATTTAATAGTGCAGTTTACTTGACATTCCACGCGCTTTAAGATGCCGCCTAGCCCAGTACGCTATCTGAAATAGGAGCGACGTAAATTGAACAAATGTGATAAAATTTCCCTGAAATCTTATATTAAACAAAATATAAAATGATCTAATCGGGTCTCTGATTGCCCTATCATAGAAGTTTAATAGTGCATTTCACTCGTCATTTCATGCGCTTTAAGATGCCGCCTAGCCGAGTACGCTATCTGAAATAGGAGCGACGTAAATTGAACAAATGTGATAGAATTTTGCTGAATTCTTAAATTAACCATAATATAAAATGATCTAATCGGGTCTCGGTTTGCGTTATCCTAGAAGTTTAATAGTGCATTATACTCGCCATTTCATGCGCTTTTACATGCCGCATAGCCCAGTACGCTATCTGAAATAGGAGCGACGTAAATTGAACAAATGTGATAGAATTTCCGTGAATTCTTATATTTACCTTAATGTAAAATGATCTAATCGGGTCTCTGTTCGCCCCACCCTAGAAGCTTAATAGTGCATTTCACTCGTCATTTCATGCGCTTTGAGATGCCGCTTAGCCCAATATGCTATCTGAAATAGGAGCGACGTAAATTGAACAAATGTGATGGAATTTCGCTGAATTCTTTTATTAACCAAAATGTAAAATGATCTAATCGGGTCTCTGTTCGCCCTAGCCTAGAAGTTTAATAGTGCATTTTAGTCGCCATTTCATGCGCTTTGAGATGCCGCCTAGCCCAGTACGCTATCTGAAATAGGAGCGACGTAAATTGAACAAATGTGATAGAATTTCCGTGAATACCTATATTAACCTTAATGTAAAATGATTTAAACGGGCCTCTGTTCGCCCTACCATAGAAGTCTAATAGTGCATTTCACTCGCTATTTCATGCGCTTTGAGATGCAGCCTAGCCCAGTACGCTATCTGAAATAGGAGCGACGTAAGTTGAACAAATGTGCTGGAATTACGCTGCATTCTTATATTAACCGTAATATAAAATGATCTAATCGGGTCTCTGTTTGCCTTATTCTAGAAGTTTAATAGCGCGTTTTACTCGCCATTCCACGCGCTTTAAGAAGCCGCCTTGCGCAGTATGCTATCTGAAATAGGAGCGACGTAAATTGAACAAATGTGATAGAATTTCGCTGAATTCTTAAATTAACCATACTATAAAATGATCTAATCGGGTCTCTGTTTGCGTTATCCTAGAAGTTTAATAGTGCATTATACTCGCCATTTCATGCGCTTTTAGATGCCGCCTAGCCCAGTACGCTATCTGAAATAGGAGCGACGTAAATTGAACAAATGTGATGGAATTTTGCTGAATTCTTAAATTAACCATAATATAAAATGATCTAATCGGGTCTCTGATTGCCCTATCATAGAATTTTAATAGTGCATTTCACTCGTCATTTCATGCGCTTTGAGCTGCCGCTAAGCCCTATAAGCTATCTGAAATAGGAGCGACGTAAATTTAACAAATGTGATAGAATTTCGCTGAATTCTTAAATTAACCATAATATAAAATGATCTCATCGGGACTCTGTTTGACCTACCCTAGAAGTTTAATTGTGCATTTTGCTCGCCATTTCATGCGCTTTGAGATGCCGCATAGCCCAATACGCTATCTGAAATAGGAGCGACAGAAGTTGAACAAATGTGATAGAATTTCGCTGAATTCTTTTATTAACCATAATGTAAAATGATCTGATCGGGTCTCTGTTCGCCCTAGCCTACAAGTTTAACGGTGCATTTTATTCGCCACTTCAGGCGCTTTGAGATGCCGCTTAGCCGAGTTCGCTATCTGAAATAGGAGCGACGTAAATTGAACAAATGTGATAGAATTTCGCTGAATTCTTATATTAACCAAAATATAAAATGATCTAATCGGGTCTCTGATTGCCCTATCATAGAAGTTTAATAGTGCATTTTACTTGCCATTCCACGCGCTTTAAGATGCCGCCTAGACCAGTACGCTATCTGAAATAGGAGCGACAGAAGTTGAGCAAATGTGATAGAATTTCGCTGAATTTTTTTATTAACCATAATGTAAAATGATCTGATCGGGTCTCTGTTCGCCCTAGCCTACAAGTTTAATAGTGCATTTTATTCGCCACTTCATGCGCTTTGAGATGCCGCTAAGCCCAATAAGCTATCTGAAATTGGAGCGACGTAAATTGATCAAATGTGATAGAATTTCGCTGAACTCTTATATTAACCAAAATATAAAATGATCTAATCGGGTCTCTGATTGCCCTATCATAGAAGTTTAGTAGTGCATTTTACTCGCCCTTCCACGCGATTTAAGATGCCGCCTAGCCCAGTACGCTATCTGAATTAGGAGCGAAGTAACTTGAACAAATGTGATAGAATTTTGCTGAATTCTTAAATTAACCATAATATAAAATGATCTAATCGGGTCTCTGTTTGCCCTACCCTAGAAGTTTAATAGTGCATTTTACTCGCCATTTCATGCGCTTTGAGATGCCGCTTAGCCCAATACGCTATCTGAAATACGAGCGACGTAAATTGAACAAATGTGATAGAATTTCCCTGAATTCTTATATTAACCTTAATGTAAAATGATCTATTCGGGTCTCTGTTCGCCCTACCCTAGAAGTTTAATATTGCCTTTCACTTGTCATTTCATGCGCTTTGAGATGCCGCTTAGCACAATACGCTATCTGAAATAGGAGCGACGTAAATTGAACAAATGTAATAGAATTTCGCTGAATTCTTATATTAACCAAAATATAAAATGATCTAATCGGGTCTCTGATTGCCCTATCATAGAAGTTTAGTAGTGCATTTTACTCGCCATTCTTCGCGTTTTAAGATGCCGCTTAGCCCAATACGCTATCTGAAATAGGAGGGACGTAAATTGAACAAACGTGATAGAATTTTGCCGAATTATTAAATTAACGATAATATAAAATGATGTAATCGGCTCTCTGTTCGCCCTACCCAAGAAGTTTAATAGGGCATTTCTCTCGTCATTTCATGCGCTTTGAGGTGCGGCTTAGCCCAATACGCTATCTGACATTGGAGCGACGTAAATTGAACAAATGTGATAGAATTTCCCTGAAATCTTATATTAAACAAAATATAAAATGATCTAAACGGGACTCTGATTGCCCTATCACAGAAGTTTAGTAGTGCATTTTACTCGCCCTTCCACGCGCTTTATGATGCCGCCTAGCCCAGTACACTATCCGAAATAGGAGCGACGTATGTTGAACAAATGTGATACATTTACGCTGAATTCATATATTAACCGTAATATAGAATGATCTAATCGGGTCTCTGTTTGCCTTACCCTAGAAGTTTACTAGTGCATTTTACTCGCCATTTCATGCGCTTCGACATGCCGCTTAGCCCAATACGCTATCTGCAATAGGAGCGACGTAAATTGAACAAATGTGATAGAATTTCGCTGAATTCTTAAATTAACCATAATATAAAATGATCTAATCGGGTCTCAGTTTGCCCTACCCTAGAAGTTTAATAGTTCATTTTACTTGCCATTTCTTGCGCTTTGAGATGCCGCTTAGCCCAATAAGCTATCTGAAATAGCAGCCACGTAAATTGAACAAATGTGATAGAATTTTTTTGAATTCTTAAATAAACCATAATATGAAATGATCTAATCGGGTCTCTGTTTGCCCTACCCTAGAAGTTTAACAGTGCATTTTACTCGCCATTTCATGCGCTTTGAGATGCCGCTTAGCCCAATGCGCTATCTGAAATAGGAGCGACGTAAATTGAACAAATGTGATAGAATTGTGCTGAATTCTTAAATTAACCATAATATAAAATGATGTAATCGGGTCTCTGTTCGCCCTACCCAAGGAGTTTAATACTGCATTTCTCTCGTCATTTCATGCGCTTCGAGAAGCCGCTTAGCCCAATACGCTATCTGAAATAGGGGCGACGTAAATTGAACAAATGTGACAGAATTACGCTGAATTCTTATATTAACCGTTATATAAAATGATCTAATCGGGTCTCTGTTTGCCTTATCCTAGAAGTCTAATAGTGCATTTCACTCGTCATTTCATGCGCTTTGAGATGCCGCTTAGCCCAATAAGCTATCTGAAATAGGAGCGACGTAAATTGAACAAACGTGATAGAATTTCCCTGAATTCTTATATTAACCTTAATGTACAATGATCTAATCGGTTCTCTGTTCGCCCTTCCCTAGAAGTTTAATAGTGTCTTTCACTCGTCATTTCATGCGCTTTGAGATGCCGCTTAGCCCAATACGCTATCTGAAATAGGAGCGACGTAAATTGAACAAATGTGATAGAATTTCGCTGAATTCTTAAATTAACCATAATATAAAATGATCTAATCGTGTCTCTGCTTGCCCTACCCTAGAAGTTTAATAGTGCATTTCACGCGTCACTTCATGCGCTTTGAGATGCCGCTAAGCCCAATAAGCTATCTGAAATAGGAGCGACGTAAATTGAACAAATGTGATAGAATTCCGCTGAATTCTTATATTAACCAAAGTATCAAATGATCTAGTCTGGTCTTTGATTGCCCTATCATAGAAGGTTGATGGTGAATTTTACTCGCCATTCCACACGCTTTAAGATGCCGCCTAGCCCAGTACGCTGTCTGAAATAGGAGCGACGTAAATTGAACAAGTGTGATAGAATCTCCCTGAATACTTATATTAACCTTAATGTAAAATGATCTAATCGGGTCTCTGATTGCCCTATCATAGAAGTTTAATAGTGCATTTTACTCGCCATTCCACGCGGTTTAAGATGCCGGCCAGCCCAGTACGCTATCCGAAATAGGAGCGACGTAAATTGAACAAATGTGATAGAATTTTGCTGAATTCTTAAATTAACCATAATATAAAATGATCTAATTGGGTCTCTGTTTGCCCTACCCTAGAAATTTAATAGTGCATTTTACTCGCCATTTCATTCGCTTTGAGATGCCGCGTAGCCCAATACGCTATCTGAAATAGGAGCGACGTAAATTGAACAAATGTGATAGAATTTCCCTGAATTCTTATATTAACCTTAATGTAGAATGATCTAATCGGGTCTCTGTTCGCTCTACCCTAGGAGTTTAATAGTGCATTTCACTCGTCATTTCATGCCCTTTCAGTTGCCGCTTAGCCCAATACGCTATCTGAAATAGGAGCGACGTAAATTGAACAAATGTGATAGAATTTCCCTGAAATCTTATATTAAACAAAATATAAAATGATCTAATCGGGTCTCTGATTGCCCTATCATAGAAGTTTAGTAGTGCATTTTACTCGCCATTCCACGCGCTTTAAGATGCCGCCTAGCCCAGTACGCTATCTGAAATAGGAGCGACGTAACTTGAACAAATGTGATAGAATTACGCTGCATTCTTATATTAACCGTAATATAAAATGATCTAATCGGGTATCTGTTTGCCTTATCCTAGAAGTTTAATAGTGCATTATACTCGCCATTTCATGCGCTTCGAGATGCCGCTTAGCTCAATACGCTATCTGAAATAGGAGCGACGAAAGTTGAACAAATGTGATAGAATTTCGCTGAATTATTTTATTAACCAGAATGTAAAATGATCTAATCTGGTCTCTGTTCGCCCTACCATAGAAGTCTTATAGTGCATTTCACTCGCCATTTCATGCGCTTTGAGATGCCGCTTAGCCCGATACGCTATCTGAAATAGGAGCGACCTAAATTGAACGAATGTGATAGAATTTTGCTGAATTCTTAAATTAACCATAATATAAAATGATCTAATCGGGTCTCTGCTTGCCCTACCCTAGAAGTTAAATAGTGCATTTTCCTCGTCATTTCATGCGCTTTGAGATGCCGCTTAGCCGAATACGCTATCTGGAATAGGAGCGACGTAAATTGAACAAATGTGATACTATTTCCCTGAAATCTTATATTAAACAAAATATAAAATGTTCTAATCGGGTCTCTGATAGCCCTATCATAGAAATTTAGTAGTGCATTTTACTCGCCATTCCACGCGCTTTAAGTTGCCGCCTAGCCCGGTACGCTATCTGAAATAGGAGCGACGTAAGTTGAACAAATGTGATAGAATTTTGCTGAATTCTTAAATTAACCATAATATAAAATGATCCAATCGGGTCTCTGTTCGCCCTACCATAGAAGTGTAATAGTGCATTTCACCCGCCATTTCATGCGCTTTGAGATGCCGCTTAGCCCAATACGCTATCTGAAATATGAGCGACGCAAATTGAACAAATGTGATAGAATTTCGCTGAATTCTTATATTAACCATAATATAAAATGATCTAATCGGGTTTCTGTTTGCTCTACCCTAGAAGTTTAATAGTGCATTTTACTCGCAATTTCATGCGCTTTGAGGTGCCGCTTAACACAATACGCTATCTGCAATAGGAGCGACGTAAATTGAACAAATGTGATAGAATATCGCTGAATTCTTATATTAACCTTAATGTAAAATGATCTAATCGGGTCTCTGTTCGCCCTACCCTAGAAGTTTAATAGTGCATTTCACTCGTCATTTCATGCGCTTTCAGTTGCCGCTTAGCCCAATACGCGATCTGAAATAGGAGCGACGTAAATTGAACAAATGTGATAGAATTTCCCTGAAATCTTATATTAAACAAAATATAAAATGATCTGATCGGGTCTCTGATTGCCCTATCATAGAAGTTTAGTAGTGCATTTTACTCGCCATTCCACGCGCTTTGAGATGCCGCCTAGCCCAGTACGCTATCTGAAATAGGAGCGACGTAACTTGAACCAATGTGATAGAATTACGCTGCATTCTTACATTAACCGTAATATAAAATGATCGAATCGGGTATCTGTTTGCCTTATCCTAGAAGTTTAATAGTGCATTATACTCTCCATTTCATGCGCTTTGAGATGCCGCTTTGCCGAATACGCTATCTGAAATACGAGCGACGAAAGTTGAACAAATGTGATAGAATTTGGCTGAATTCTTAAATTAACCATAACATAAAATGATCTAATCGGGTCTCTGTTTGCCCTACCCTAGAAGTTTAATAGTGCAGTTTACTCGTCATTTCTTGTGCTTTGAGATGCCGCTTTGCCCAATAAGCTATCTGAAATAGGAGCGACGTAAATTGAACAAATGTGAGAGAATTTCGCTGAATTCTTATATTAACCTTAATGTAAAATGTTCTAATCGGGTCTCTGTTCGCCCTACCCTTGAAGATTCATAGTGCATTTCACTCGTCATTTCATGCGCTTTGAGATGCCGCTTAGCCCAATACGCTATCTGAAATAGGAGCGACGTAAGTTGAACAAATGTGATAGAATTTCGCTGAATTCTTATATTAACCAAAATATAAAATGATCTAATCGGGTCTCTGATAGCCCTATCATAGAAGTTTAATAGTGCATTTTACCCGCCATTCGACGCGCTTTAAGATGCCGCCTATCCCAGTACGCTATCTGAAATAGGAGCGACGTACGTTGAACAAATGTGATAGAATTACGCTGAATTCTTATATTAACCGTAATATAAAATGAACGAATCGGGTCTCTGTTTGCCTTATCCTAGAAGTTTAATAGTGCATTTTACTCGCCAATCCACGCGCTTTAAGATTCCGCCTAGCCCAGTACGCTATCTGAAATAGGAGCGACGTAAATTGAACAAATGTGATAGAATTTGGCTGAATTCTTAAATTAACCATTATATAAAATGATCTAATCGGGTCTCTGTTTGCCCTACCCTAGAAGTTTAATAGTGCATTTTACTCGCCATTTCATGCGCATTGAGACGGCGCATAGCCCAATACGCTATCTGAAATAGGAGCGACGTAAATTGAACGATTGTGATAGAATTTCGCTGGATTCTTATATTAACCAAAATATAAAATGATCTAATCGGGTCTCTGATAGCCCTATAATAGAAGTTTAATAGAGCATTTTACTCGCCATTTCGTGCGCTTTAAGATGCCGCCTAGCCCAGTACGCTATCTGAAATAGGAGCGACGTAAGTTGAACAAATGTGATAGAAATCCGCTGAATTCTTATATTAACCGTAATATAAAATGATCTAATCGGGTCTCTGCTAGCCATATCATAGAAGTTTAATAGTGCATTTTACCCGCCATTCCACGCGCTTTAAGATGCCGCCTAGCCCAGGACCCTATCTGAAATAGGAGCGACGTACGTTGAACAAATGTGATAGAATTACGCTGAATTCTTATATTAACCGTAATATAAAATGATCGAATCGGGTCTCTGTTTGCCTTATCCTAGAAGTTTAATAGTGCATTTTACTCGCCATTTCATGCGCATTGAGATGCCGCTTAGCCCAATACGCTATCTGAAATATCAGCGACGTAAATTGAACAAATGTGAGAGACTTTCGCTGAATTCTTATATTAACCTTAATGTAAAGTGTTCTAAGCGGGTCTCTGTTCGCCCTACCCTAGAAGATTAATAGTGCATTTTACTCGCCAATCCACGCGCTTTAAGATTCCGCCTAGCCCAGTACGCTATCTGAAATAGGAGCGACGTACGTTGAACAAATGTGATAGAATTACGCTGAATTCTTATATTAACCGTAATATAAAATGATCGAATCGGGTCTCTGTTTGCCTTATCCTAGAAGTTTAATAGTGCATTTTACTCGCCATTTCATGCGCATTGAGATGCCGCTTAGCCCAATACGCTATCTGAAATATCAGCGACGTAAATTGAACAAATGTGAGAGACTTTCGCTGAATTCTTATATTAACCTTAATGTAAAGTGTTCTAATCGGGTCTCTGTTCGCCCTACCCTAGAAGATTAATAGTGCATTTTACTCGCCAATCCACGCGCTTTAAGATTCCGCCTAGCCCAGTACGCTATCTGAAATAGGAGCGACGTAAATTGAACAAATGTGATAGAATTTGGCTGAATTCTTAAATTAACCATAATATAAAATGATCTAATCGGGTCTCTGTTTGCCCTACCCTAGAAGTTTAATAGTGCATTTTACTCGCCATTTCATGCGCTTTAAGATGCCGCATAGCCCAATACGCTATCTGAAATAGGAGCGACGTAAATTGAACAAATGTGATAGAATTTCCGTGAATCCTTATATTAACCTTAATGTAAAATGATCTAATCGGGTCTCTGTTCGCCCTACCATAGAAGTCTAATGGTGCATTTCACTCGCCATTTCATGCGCTTTGTGATGCCGCTTAGCCGAATACGCTATCTGATATAGGAGCGACGTAAATTGAACAAATGTGATACTATTTCCCTGAAATCTTATATTAAACAAAATATAAACTGATCTAATCGGGTCTCTGATTGCCCTATCATAGAAGTTTAGTAGTGCAGTTTACTCGCCATTCCACGCGCTTTAAGTTGCCGCCTAGCCCTGTACGCTATCTGAAATAGGAGCGACGTAAGTTGAACAAATGTGATAGAATTTTGCTGAATTCTTAAATTAACCATAATATAAAATGATCTAATCGGGTCTCTGTTTGCCCTACCCTAGAAGTTTAATAGTGCATTTTAGTCGCCATTTCATGCGCTTTGAGATCCGGCGTAGCCCAATACGCTATCTGAAATAGGAGCGACGTAAATTGAACAAATGTGATATAATTTCCCTGAAACCTTATATTAATCAAAATATAAAATGATCTAATCGGGTCTCTGATTGCCCTATCATAGAAGATTAGTAGTGCATTTTACTTGCCATTCCACGCGCTTTCAGATGCCGCCTAGACCAGTACGCTATCTGAAATAGGAACGACGTAACTTGAACAAATGTGATAGAATTACGCTGAATTCTTATATTAACCGTAATATAAAATGATCTAATCGGGTCTGTGTTTGCCTTATCCTAGGAGTTTAATAGCGCATTTTACTCGCCATTTCATGCGCTTTGAGATGCCGCTTAGCCCAATACGCTATCTGGAATAGGAGCGACGTAAATTGAACGATTGTGATAGAATTTCGCTGGATTCTTATATTAACCAAAATATAAAATGATCTAATCGGGTCTCTGATAGCCCTATAATACAAGTTTAATAGAGCATTTTACTCGCCGTTTCGTGCGCTTTAAGATGCCGCCTAGCCCAGTACGCTATCTGAAATAGGAGCGACGTAAGTTGAACAAATGTGATAGAAATCCGCTGAATTCTTATATTAACCGTAATATAAAATGATCTAATCGGGTCTCTGCTAGCCCTATCATAGAAGTTTAATAGTGCATTTTACCCGCCATTCCACGCGCTTTAAGATGCCGCCTAGCCCAGGACCCTATCTGAAATAGGAGCGACGTACGTTGAACAAATGTGATAGAATTACGCTGCATTCTTATATTAACCGTAATATAAAATGATCGAATCGGGTCTCTGTTTGCCTTATCCTAGAAGTTTAATAGTGCATTTTACTCGCCATTTCATGCGCATTGAGATGCCGCTTAGCCCAATACGCTATCTGAAATATCAGCGACGTAAATTGAACAAATGTGAGAGACTTTCGCTGAATTCTTATATTAACCTTAATGTAAAGTGTTCTAATCGGGTCTCTGTTCGCCCTACCCTAGAAGATTAATAGTGCATTTTACTCGCCAATCCACGCGCTTTAAGATTCCGCCTAGCCCAGTACGCTATCTGAAATAGGAGCGACGTACGTTGAACAAATGTGATAGAATTACGCTGAATTCTTATATTAACCGTAATATAAAATGATCGAATCGGGTCTCTGTTTGCCTTATCCTAGAAGTTTAATAGTGCATTTTACTCGCCATTTCATGCGCATTGAGATGCCGCTTAGCCCAATACGCTATCTGAAATATCAGCGACGTAAATTGAACAAATGTGAGAGACTTTCGCTGAATTCTTATATTAACCTTAATGTAAAGTGTTCTAATCGGGTCTCTGTTCGCCCTACCCTAGAAGATTAATAGTGCATTTTACTCGCCAATCCACGCGCTTTAAGATTCCGCCTAGCCCAGTACGCTATCTGAAATAGGAGCGACGTAAATTGAACAAATGTGATAGAATTTGGCTGAATTCTTAAATTAACCATAATATAAAATGAGCTAATCGGGTCTCCGTTTGCCCTACCCTAGAAGTTTAATAATGCATTTTACTCGCCATTTCATGCGCTTTAAGATGCCGCATAGCCCAATACGCTATCTGAAATAGGAGCGACGTAAATTGAACAAATGTGATAGAGTTTCCGTGAATTCTTATATAAACCTTAATGTAAAATAATCCAATCGGGTCTCTGTTCGCCCTACCATAGAAGTCTAATAGTGCATTTCACTCGCCATTTCATGCGCTTTGAGGTGCCGCTTATCCCAGTACGCTATCTGAAATAGGAGCGATGTAAATTGATCAAATGTGATAGAATTTCGCTGAATTCTTAAATTAACTATAATATAAAATGATCTTATCGGGTCCCTGTTTGCCCTACCCTAGAAGTTTAATAGTGCATTTTACTCGACATTTCTTGCGCTTTGAGATGCCGCTTAGTCCAATACGCTACCTGAAATATCAGCGACACGAATTGAACAAATGAGATAGAATTTCCCTGAATTCTTATATTAACCAAAATATAAAATGATCTAATCGGGTCTCTGTTTGCCCTACCCTAGAAGTTTAATAGTGCATTTTACTCGCCATTTCTTGCGCTTTGAGATGCCGCTTAGCACAAGTCGCTATCTGAAATAGGAGCGATGTAAATTGAACAAATGTGATAGAATTTCGCTGAATTCTTATATTAACCAAAATATAAAATGATCTAAACGGGTCTCTGATTGCCCTATCATAGAAGTTTAAGAGTGCATTTTACTCGCCATTCCGCGCGCTTTAAGTTGCTGCCTAGCCCAGTATGCTATCTGAAATAGGAGCGACGTAAGTTGAACAAATGTGATAGAATAACGCTGAATTCTTATATTAACCGTAATATGAAATGGTCTAATCGGGTCTCCGTTTGCCTTATCCTAGAAGTTTAATAGTGCATTTTACTCGCCATTTCATGCGCATTGAGATGCCGCTTAGCCCAATACGCTATCTGAAATATCAGCGACGTAAATTGAACAAATGTGAGAGACTTTCGCTGAATTCTTATATTAACCTTAATGTAAAGTGTTCTAAGCGGGTCTCTGTTCGCCCTACCCTAGAAGATTAATAGTGCATTTTACTCGCCAATCCACGCGCTTTAAGATTCCGCCTAGCCCAGTACGCTATCTGAAATAGGAGCGACGTACGTTGAACAAATGTGATAGAATTACGCTGAATTCTTATATTAACCGTAATATAAAATGATCGAATCGGGTCTCTGTTTGCCTTATCCTAGAAGTTTAATAGTGCATTTTACTCGCCATTTCATGCGCATTGAGATGCCGCTTAGCCCAATACGCTATCTGAAATATCAGCGACGTAAATTGAACAAATGTGAGAGACTTTCGCTGAATTCTTATATTAACCTTAATGTAAAGTGTTCTAATCGGGTCTCTGTTCGCCCTACCCTAGAAGATTAATAGTGCATTTTACTCGCCAATCCACGCGCTTTAAGATTCCGCCTAGCCCAGTACGCTATCTGAAATAGGAGCGACGTAAATTGAACAAATGTGATAGAATTTGGCTGAATTCTTAAATTAACCATAATATAAAATGATCTAATCGGGTCTCTGTTTGCCCTACCCTAGAAGTTTAATAGTGCATTTTACTCGCCATTTCATGCGCTTTAAGATGCCGCATAGCCCAATACGCTATCTGAAATAGGAGCGACGTAAATTGAACAAATGTGATAGAATTTCCGTGAATCCTTATATTAACCTTAATGTAAAATGATCTAATCGGGTCTCTGTTCGCCCTACCATAGAAGTCTAATGGTGCATTTCACTCGCCATTTCATGCGCTTTGTGATGCCGCTTAGCCGAATACGCTATCTGATATAGGAGCGACGTAAATTGAACAAATGTGATACTATTTCCCTGAAATCTTATATTAAACAAAATATAAACTGATCTAATCGGGTCTCTGATTGCCCTATCATAGAAGTTTAGTAGTGCAGTTTACTCGCCATTCCACGCGCTTTAAGTTGCCGCCTAGCCCTGTACGCTATCTGAAATAGGAGCGACGTAAGTTGAACAAATGTGATAGAATTTTGCTGAATTCTTAAATTAACCATAATATAAAATGATCTAATCGGGTCTCTGTTTGCCCTACCCTAGAAGTTTAATAGTGCATTTTAGTCGCCATTTCATGCGCTTTGAGATCCGGCGTAGCCCAATACGCTATCTGAAATAGGAGCGACGTAAATTGAACAAATGTGATATAATTTCCCTGAAACCTTATATTAATCAAAATATAAAATGATCTAATCGGGTCTCTGATTGCCCTATCATAGAAGATTAGTAGTGCATTTTACTTGCCATTCCACGCGCTTTCAGATGCCGCCTAGACCAGTACGCTATCTGAAATAGGAGCGACGTAACTTGAACAAATGTGATAGAATTACGCTGAATTCTTATATTAACCGTAATATAAAATGATCTAATCGGGTCTGTGTTTGCCTTATCCTAGGAGTTTAATAGCGCATTTTACTCGCCATTTCATGCGCTTTGAGATGCCGCTTAGCCCAATACGCTATCTGGAATAGGAGCGACGTAAATTGAACGATTGTGATAGAATTTCGCTGGATTCTTATATTAACCAAAATATAAAATGATCTAATCGGGTCTCTGATAGCCCTATAATAGAAGTTTAATAGAGCATTTTACTCGCCGTTTCGTGCGCTTTAAGATGCCGCCTAGCCCAGTACGCTATCTGAAATAGGAGCGACGTAAGTTGAACAAATGTGATAGAAATCCGCTGAATTCTTATATTAACCGTAATATAAAATGATCTAATCGGGTCTCTGCTAGCCCTATCATAGAAGTTTAATAGTGCATTTTACCCGCCATTCCACGCGCTTTAAGATGCCGCCTAGCCCAGGACCCTATCTGAAATAGGAGCGACGTACGTTGAACAAATGTGATAGAATTACGCTGAATTCTTATATTAACCGTAATATAAAATGATCGAATCGGGTCTCTGTTTGCCTTATCCTAGAAGTTTAATAGTGCATTTTACTCGCCATTTCATGCGCATTGAGATGCCGCTTAGCCCAATACGCTATCTGAAATATCAGCGACGTAAATTGAACAAATGTGAGAGACTTTCGCTGAATTCTTATATTAACCTTAATGTAAAGTGTTCTAATCGGGTCTCTGTTCGCCCTACCCTAGAAGATTAATAGTGCATTTTACTCGCCAATCCACGCGCTTTAAGATTCCGCCTAGCCCAGTACGCTATCTGAAATAGGAGCGACGTACGTTGAACAAATGTGATAGAATTACGCTGAATTCTTATATTAACCGTAATATAAAATGATCGAATCGGGTCTCTGTTTGCCTTATCCTAGAAGTTTAATAGTGCATTTTACTCGCCATTTCATGCGCATTGAGATGCCGCTTAGCCCAATACGCTATCTGAAATATCAGCGACGTAAATTGAACAAATGTGAGAGACTTTCGCTGAATTCTTATATTAACCTTAATGTAAAGTGTTCTAATCGGGTCTCTGTTCGCCCTACCCTAGAAGATTAATAGTGCATTTTACTCGCCAATCCACGCGCTTTAAGATTCCGCCTAGCCCAGTACGCTATCTGAAATAGGAGCGACGTAAATTGAACAAATGTGATAGAATTTGACTGAATTCTTAAATTAACCATAATATAAAATGATCTAATCGGGTCTCTGTTTGCCCTACCCTAGAAGTTTAATAGTGCATTTTACTCGCCATTTCATGCGCTTTAAGATGCCGCATAGCCCAATACGCTATCTGAAATAGGAGCGACGTAAATTGAACAAATGTGATAGAATTTCCGTGAATCCTTATATTAACCTTAATGTAAAATGATCTAATCGGGTCTCTGTTCGCCCTACCATAGAAGTCTAATGGTGCATTTCACTCGCCATTTCATGCGCTTTGTGATGCCGCTTAGCCGAATACGCTATCTGATATAGGAGCGACGTAAATTGAACAAATGTGATACTATTTCCCTGAAATCTTATATTAAACAAAATATAAACTGATCTAATCGGGTCTCTGATTGCCCTATCATAGAAGTTTAGTAGTGCATTTTACTCGCCATTCCACGCGCTTTAAGTTGCCGCCTAGCCCTGTACGCTATCTGAAATAGGAGCGACGTAAGTTGAACAAATGTGATAGAATTTTGCTGAATTCTTAAATTAACCATAATATAAAATGATCTAATCGGGTCTCTGTTTGCCCTACCCTAGAAGTTTAATAGTGCATTTTAGTCGCCATTTCATGCGCTTTGAGATCCGGCGTAGCCCAATACGCTATCTGAAATAGGAGCGACGTAAATTGAACAAATGTGATATAATTTCCCTGAAACCTTATATTAATCAAAATATAAAATGATCTAATCGGGTCTCTGATTGCCCTATCATAGAAGATTAGTAGTGCATTTTACTTGCCATTCCACGCGCTTTCAGATGCCGCCTAGACCAGTACGCTATCTGAAATAGGAGCGACGTAACTTGAACAAATGTGATAGAATTACGCTGAATTCTTATATTAACCAAAATATAAAATGATCTAATCGGGTCTCTGTTTGCCCTACCCTAGAAGTTTAATAGTGCATTTTACTCGCCATTTCTCGCGCTTCGAGTTGCCGCTTAGCCCAATACGCTATCTGAAATATCAGCGACGTAAATTGAACAAATGTGAGAGAATTTCGCTGAATTCTTAAATTAACCATAATATAAAATGATCTTATCGGGTCCCTGTTTGCCCTACCCTAGAAGTTTGATAGTGCATTTTACTCGACATTTCTTGCGCTTTGAGATGCCGCTTAGTCCAATACGCTATCTGAAATATCAGCGACGTAAATTGAACAAATGTGAGAGAATTTCGCTGAATTCTTATATTAACCAAAATATAAAATGATCTAGTCGGGTCTCTGATTACCCTATCATAGAAGTTTAGTAGTGCATTTTACTCGTCATTCCACGCGCTTTAAGATGCCGCCTAGCCCAGTACGCTATCTGAAATAGGAGCAACGTAAATTGCACAAATGTGATAGAATTTCGCTGAATTCTTAAATTAACCATAATATAAAATGATCTAATGGGGTCTCTGTTTGCCCTACCCTAGAAGTTTAATAGTGCATTTTACTCGCCATTTCTTGCGCTTTGAGATGCCGCTTAGCCCAATACGCTATCTGAAATAGGAGCGACGTAAATTGAACGAATGTGATAGAATTTCGCTGGATTCTTATATTAACCAAAATATAAAATGATCTAATCGGGTCTCTGATAGCCCTATAATAGAAGTTTAATAGAGCATTTTACTCGCCATTTCGTGCGCTTTAAGATGCCGCCTAGCCCAGTACGCTATCTGAAATAGGAGCGACGTAAGTTGAACAAATGTGATAGAAATCCGCTGAATTCTTATATTAACCGTAATATAAAATGATCTAATCGGGTCTCTGCTAGCCCTATCATAGAAGTTTAATAGTGCATTTTACCCGCCATTCCACGCGCTTTAAGATGCCGCCTAGCCCAGTACCCTATCTGAAATAGGAGCGACGTACGTTGAACAAATGTGATAGAATTACGCTGAATTCTTATATTAACCGTAATATAAAATGATCGAATCGGGTCTCTGTTTGCCTTATCCTAGAAGTTTAATAGTGCATTTTACTCGCCATTTCATGCGCATTGAGATGCCGCTTAGCCCAATACGCTATCTGAAATATCAGCGACGTAAATTGAACAAATGTGAGAGACTTTCGCTGAATTCTTATATTAACCTTAATGTAAAGTGTTCTAATCGGGTCTCTGTTCGCCCTACCCTAGAAGATTAATAGTGCATTTTACTCGCCAATCCACGCGCTTTAAGATTCCGCCTAGCCCAGTACGCTATCTGAAATAGGAGCGACGTAAATTGAACAAATGTGATAGAATTTGGCTGAATTCTTAAATTAACCATAATATAAAATGAGCTAATCGGGTCTCCGTTTGCCCTACCCTAGAAGTTTAATAATGCATTTTACTCGCCATTTCATGCGCTTTAAGATGCCGCATAGCCCAATACGCTATCTGATATAGGAGCGACGTAAATTGAACAAATGTGATAGAATTTCCGTGAATTCTTATATAAACCTTAATGTAAAATAATCCAATCGGGTCTCTGTTCGCCCTACCATAGAAGTCTAATAGTGCATTTCACTCGCCATTTCATGCGCTTTGAGGTGCCGCTTATCCCAGTACGCTATCTGAAATAGGAGCGATGTAAATTGATCAAATGTGATAGAATTTCGCTGAATTCTTAAATTAACTATAATATAAAATGATCTTATCGGGTCCCTGTTTGCCCTACCCTAGAAGTTTAATAGTGCATTTTACTCGACATTTCTTGCGCTTTGAGATGCCGCTTAGTCCAATACGCTACCTGAAATATCAGCGACACGAATTGAACAAATGAGATAGAATTTCCCTGAATTCTTATATTAACCAAAATATAAAATGATCTAATCGGGTCTCTGTTTGCCCTACCCTAGAAGTTTAATAGTGCATTTTACTCGCCATTTCTTGCGCTTTGAGATGCCGCTTAGCACAAGTCGCTATCTGAAATAGGAGCGATGTAAATTGAACAAATGTGATAGAATTTCGCTGAATTCTTATATTAACCAAAATATAAAATGATCTAAACGGGTCTCTGATTGCCCTATCATAGAAGTTTAAGAGTGCATTTTACTCGCCATTCCGCGCGCTTTAAGTTGCTGCCTAGCCCAGTATGCTATCTGAAATAGGAGCGACGTAAGTTGAACAAATGTGATAGAATAACGCTGAATTCTTATATTAACCGTAATATGAAATGGTCTAATCGGGTCTCCGTTTGCCTTATCCTAGAAGTTTAATAGTGCATTTTACTGGCCATTTCATGCGCATTGAGATGCCGCTTAGCCCAATACGCTATCTGAAATAGGAGCGATGTAAATTGAACAAATGTGATAGAATTTCGCTGAATTCTTAAATTAACCACAATATAAAATGATCTAATCGGGTCTCTGATTGCCCTATCATAGAAGTTTAATAGTGCATTTTACTCGCCATTCCGCGCGCTTTAAGTTGCTGCCTAGCCCAGTATGCTATCTGAAATAGGAACGACGTAAATTGAACAAATGTGATAGAATTTTGCTGAATCCTTAAATTAACCATAATATAAAATGATCTAATCGGGTCTCTGATTGCCCTACCCTAGAAGTTTAATAGCGCATTTTACTCAGCATTTCATGTGCTTTGAGATGCCGCTTATCCCAATACGCTATCTGAAATAGGAGCGACGTAAATTAAACAAATGTGGTAGAATTTCGCTGAATTCTTATATTAACCAAAATATAAAATGATCTAATCGGGTCTCTGATTGCCCTATCATAGAAGTTTAATAGATCATTTTACTCGCCATTCCTCGCGCTTTAAGATGCCGCCTATCCGGGTACGCTATCTGAAATAGGAGCGACGTAAATTGAACAAATGTGATAGAATTTTTCTGAATTCTTAAATTAACCATAATATAAAATGATCTAAACTGGTCTGTGTTTGCCCTACCCTAGAAGTTTAATAGTGCATTTTACTCGACATTTCTTGCGCTTTGTGATACCGCTTAGCCCAATACGCTATCTGAAATAGGAGCAACGTAAATTGAACAAATGTGATAGAAATTCGCAGAATTCTTAAATTAACCATAATATAAAATGATCTAATCGGGTCTCTGTTTGCCCTACCCTAGAAGTTTAATAGTGCAGTTTACTCGCCATTTCTTGCGCTTTGAGATGCCGCTTAGCCCACTACGCTATCTGAAATAGGAGCGACGTAAATTGAACAAATGTGACAGAGTTACGCTGAATTCTTATATTAACCTTAATGTAAAATGATCTAATCGGGTCTTTGTTCGCCCTACCCTAGAAGTTTAATATTGCATTTCACTAGTCATTTCATGCGCTTAGAGATGCCGCTTAGCCCAATACGCTATCTGAAATAGGAGCGACGTAAATTGAACAAATGTGATAGAATTTCGCTGAATTCTTATATTAACCAAAATATAAAATGATCTAAACGGGTCTCTGATTGCCCTATCATAGAAGTTTAAGAGTGCATTTTGCTCGCCATTCCACGCGCTTTAAGATGCCGCCTAGACCAGTACGCTATCTGAAATAGGAGCGACGTAAGTTGAACAAATGTGATAGAATAACGCTGAATTCTTATATTAACCGTAATATGAAATGGTCTACTCGGGTCTCTGATTGCCCTATCATAGAAGTTTAATAGTGCATTTTACTCGGCATTTCATGCGCTTTGAGATGCCGCTTATCCCAATACGCTATCTGAAATAGGAGCGACGTAAATTGAACAAATGTGATAGAATTTCCCTGAAATCTTATATTAAACAAAATATAAAATGATCTAAACGGGACTCTGATTGCCCTATCATAGAAGTTTAGTAGTGCATTTAGCTCGCCCTTCCACGCGCTTTAAGATGCCGCCTAGCCCAGTACACTAACTGAAATAGGAGCGACGTATGTTGAACAAATGTGATAGAATTACGCTGAATTCTTATATTAACCGTAATATAAAATGATCTAATCGGGTCTCTGTTTGCATTACCATAGAAGTTTAATAGTGCATTTTACTCGCCATTTCATGCGCTTTGAGATGCCGCTTAGCCCAATACGCTATCCGCAATAGGATCGACGTAAATTGTACAAATGAGATAGAATTTCGCTGAATTCTTAAATTAACCATAATATAAAGTGATCTAAACTGGTCTCTGTTTGCCCCACCCTAGAAGTTTAATAGTGCATTTTACTCGCCATTTCTTGCGCTTTGAGATGCCGCTTAGCCCAATACGCTATCTGAAATAGGAGCAACGTAAATTGAACAAATGTGATAGAATTTCGCTGAATTCTTAAATTAACCATAATATAAAATGATCTAATGGGGTCTCTGTTTGCCCTACCCTAGAAGTTTAATAGTGCATTTTACTCGCCATATCTTGCGCTTTGAGATGCCGCTTAGCCCAATACGCTATCTGAAATAGGAGCAACGTAAATTGAACAAATGTGATAGAATTTCGCTGAATTCTTAAATTAACCATAATATAAAATGATCTAATGGGGTCTCTGTTTGCCCTACCCTAGAAGTTTAATAGTGCATTTTACTCGCCATTTCTTGCGCTTTGAGATGCCGCTTAGCCCACTACGCTATCTGAAATAGGAGCGACGTAAATTGAACAAATGTGACAGAGTTACGCTGAATTCTTATATTAACCTTAATGTAAAATGATCTAATCGGGTCTTTGTTCGCCCTACCCTAGAAGTTGAATAGTGCATTTCACTAGTCATTTCATGCGCTTAGAGATGCCGCTTAGCCCAATACGCTATCTGAAATAGGAGCGACGTAAATTGAACAAATGTGATAGAATTACGCTGAATTCTTATATTAACCAAAATATAAAATGATCTAATCGGGTCTCTGATTGCCCTATCATAGAAGTTTAATTGCGCATTTTACTCGCCATTCCACGCGCTTTAAGTTGCCGCCTAGCCCAGTACGCTATCTGAAATAGGAGCTACGTAAGTTGAACAAATGTCACAGAATTACGCTGAATTCTTATATTAACCGTAATATAAAATGATCTAATCGGGTCTCTGTTTGCCTTATCCTAGAAGTTTAATAGTGCATTTTACCCGCCATTTCTTGCGCTTTGAGATGACGCTTAACACAAGTCGCTATCTGAAATAGGAGCGATGTAAATTGAACAAATGTGATAGAATTTCGCTGAATTCTTATATTAACCTTAATGTAAAATGATCTAATCGGGTCTTTGTTCGCCCTACCCTTGAAGTTTAATGGTGCATTTCACTCGTCATTTCATGCGCTTTGAGATGCCGCTTAGCCCAATAAGCTATCTGAAATAGGAGCGACGTAAATTGAACAAATGTGATAGAATTTCGCTGAATTCTTATATTAACCAAAATATAAGATGATCTAATCGGGTCTCTGATTGCCCTATCATAGAAGTTTAATAGTGCATTTTACTCGCCATTCCGCGCGCTTTAAGATGCCGCCTATGCGGGTACGCTATCTGAAATAGGAGCGACGTAAATTGAACAAATGTGATAGAATTTTTCTGAATTCTTAAATTAACCATAATATGAAATGACCTAGTCGGGTCTCTGTTTGCCCTACCCTAGAAGTTTAATAGTGCACTTTACTCGCCATTTCTTGCGCTTTGAGATGCCGCTTAGCCCAATACGCTATCTGAAATATCAGCGACGTAAATTGAACAAATGTGAGAGAATTTCGCTGAATTCTTAAATTAACCATAATATAAAATGATCTAATGGGGTCTCTGTTTGCCCTACCCTAGAAGTTTAATAGTGCATTTTACTCGCCATTTCCTGCGCTTTGAGATGCCGCTTAGCACAAGTCGCTATCTGAAATAGGAGCGATGTAAATTGAACAAATGTGATAGAATTTCGCTGAATTCTTATATTAACCTTAATGTAAAATGATCTAATCGGGTCTTTGTTCGCCCTACCCAAGAAGTTTAATAGTGCATTTCACTCGTCAATTCATGCGCTTTGCGATGCCGCTTAGCCCAATAAGCTATCTGAAATTGGAGCGACGTAAATTGAACAAATGTGATAGAATTTCGCTGAATTCTTATATTAACCAAAATATAAAATGATCTAATCGGGTCTCTGATTGTCCTATCATAGAAGTTTAATAGTGCATTTTACTCGCCATTACACACGCTTTAAGATGCCGCCTAGCCCAGTACGCTATCTGAAATAGGAGCGATGTAAATTGAACAAATGTGATAGAATTTCGCTGAATTCTTAAATTAACCACAATATAAAATGATCTAATCGGGTCTCTGATTGCCCTATCATAGAAGTTTAATAGTGCATTTTACTCGCCATTCCACGCGCTTTAAGTTGCCGCCTAGCCCAGTATGCTATCTGAAATAGGAACGACGTAAATTGAACAAATGTGATAGAATTTTGCTGAACTCTTAAATTAACCATAATATAAAATGATCTAATCGGGTCTCTGATTGCCCTACCCTAGAAGTTTAATAGCGCATTTTTCTCGGCATTTCATGCGCTTTGAGATGCCGCTTATCCCAATACGCTATCTGAAATAGGAGGGACGTAAATTGAACAAATGTGATAGAATTTCCCTGAAATCTTATATTAAACAAAATATAAAATGATCTAAACGGACTCTGATTGCCCTATCATAGAAGTTTAGTAGTGCATTTTGCTCGCCCTTCCACGCGCTTTAAGATGCCGCCTAGCCCAGTACACTATCTGAAATAGGAGCGACGTATGTTGAACAAATGTGATAGAATTACGCTGAATTCTTGTATTAACCGTAATATAAAATGATCTAATCGGGTCTCTGTTTGCATTACCATAGAAGTTTAATAGTGCATTTTACTCGCCATTTCATGCGCTTTGAGATGCCGCTTAGCCCAATACGCTATCCGCAATAGGATCGACGTAAATTGTACAAATGAGATAGAATTTCGCTGAATTCTTAAATTAACCATAATATAAAGTGATCTAAACTGGTCTCTGTTTACCCCACCCTAGAAGTTTAATAGTGCATTTTACTCGCCATTTCTTGCGCTTTGAGATGCCGCTTAGCCCAATACGCTATCTGAAATAGGAGCAACGTAAATTGAACAAATGTGATAGAATTTCGCTGAATTCTTAAATTAACATAATATAAAATGATCTAATGGGGTCTCTGTTTGGCCCTACCCTAGAAGTTTAATAGTGCTTTTACTCGCCATTTCTTGCGCTTTGAGATGCCGCTTAGCCCAATACGCTATCTGAAATAGGAGCGACGTAAATTGAACAAATGTGATAGAATTTCGCTGAATTCTTATATAACCAAAATATAAAATGATCTAAACGGGTCTCTGATTGCCCTATCATAGAAGTTTAAGAGTGCATTTTGCTCGCCATTCCACGCGCTTTAAGATGCCGCCTAGACCAGTACGCTATCTGAAATAGGAGCGACCGTAAGTTGAACAAATGTGATAGAATAACGCTGAATCTTATATTAACCGTAATATGAAATGGTCTACTCGGGTCTCTGATTGCCCTATCATAGAAGTTTAATAGTGCATTTTACTCGGCATGTCATGCGCTTTGAGATGCCGCTTATCCCAATACGCTATCTGAAATAGGAGCGACGTAAATTGAACAAATGTGATAGAATTTCCCTGAAATCTTATATTAAACAAAATATAAAATGATCTAAACGGGACTCTGATTGCCCTATCATAGAAGTTTAGTAGTGCATTTTGCTCGCCCTTCCACGCGCTTTAAGATGCCGCCTAGCCCAGTACACTAACTGAAATAGGAGCGACGTATGTTGAACAAATGTGATAGAATTACGCTGAATTCTTATATTAACCGTAATATAAAATGATCTAATCGGGTCTCTGTTTGCCT